>NXFB01000952.1:14201-31835 GCA_002525835.2 Ipomoea batatas
TATAGTTAATTACCGATTTGGTCCATCGACTATTGGGATTTCACCACTTTGGTCCGCGACAATTTTTCTTGCTCAATTAAGTCCTCGACTTTTGAAAAAATTAACAAATTTGGTCCTCCGTTTATTTTGGTGTTAAACAGCAGTTAAATCAGGACCAAATTGGTAATTTCGCTATTGTCAAGGGACCATTTCGGTAATTAATTTTGACTGAAATGGTCCATCGACTATAGTGAAAATTACCAATTTGGTCCCGATTTAACGGATATCAAATGGTAAAATAAACGGAGGACCAAATTGGTTAATTTTTTCAAAGTCGAGGACTTAATTGGGAAAGAAAAATTGTCGAGGACCAAAGTGGTGAAATCCCAATAGTTGAAGGACCAAATCGGTAATTAACTCTCTCTCTCTCTCTCTCTCTATATATATATATATATATATATATACATAATTTTTTTTAAAATTAAAATTTTAATTTTTAAAATTAAAATTACATTAATTTAAAATTCTGATTAAGAATTTATCGGGGACGGGGAATCCCCGTCCCCGCCTAGTTCCCCGCGGGGTCGGGGATGGGGATTATTTTCCATTCCCCGCCGGGGACGGGGATTGGGTCCGGGTTTCGGGGACGGGGACGGGGAGTGTACTCCCCGCCCCCGCCCCGCCCCGTTGCCATCCCTAGGACCAACAGAACATACACCCAAGAGAAAACTAAAACCAATCCAGTCTTACATCTATAAAAATTGGACGGATTATATCAGATTAAAAAAAATGCGGTAGTATTTTTATAGTTTTCGTCAACTTCACTTTGCAAACATGAACACTTCAATATGCAATCTATAACAACTAAATATGTAAATCTAGATAAATTTAAAAAAATTCAATGAAAAAGGTACATTTTAAATCTAAATTGTAAATGTTATACCCTAAGTAGTAAAAAGTGAACCCCTAAACCAAATAAAATAAAAAATTCAATCGCAAACTCTAAAATCCAAACCCTAATGCAATGCAGACTCTAAGTGTGCAAACCTTAAAAAATTGTGAGAATTGCAGATTTTAGTGTTCAAGTTTGCATAATAAAGTTGGTAATAATTACGAAAAATACCACCGTAATTTTTTTTTTAAAAAATCTGATCTGATCCGTCCAATTTTTCTAGATGTAAGGCTAAGATTGATTCTTATTTTTGTCCTAAAGACTTGTTCTCATATGATTAAATCCATATATATGTGTGTGTGTGTGTGTGTGTATATATGTATGAAATATATATTTATTTTAAAGGCTCTTAAAAGACTTAATCGAATACCACCACTAGACTTTTACAGACTCTTTAAAAATATTGATTGAATATATAGCACCAAACTTTTAAAGACTCCCTAAAAGTTTGAATAGAATATCTTCAAACTTTTAAAGTTCATAAAAGTCTATAAAAGTCATGATGGAATACACTATCTCTAGTTTTCTCCTAAAAACTTGTCGTTCTCATATAATCTAATACATACATACATACATACATACATACATACATACATA
This sequence comes from Ipomoea batatas, assembly GCA_002525835.2. Classification (NCBI taxonomy): domain Eukaryota; kingdom Viridiplantae; phylum Streptophyta; class Magnoliopsida; order Solanales; family Convolvulaceae; genus Ipomoea; species Ipomoea batatas. The sequence goes on from NXFB01000952.1 coordinate 15,730, forward strand.
CATACATACATATATATATATATATATATATATCTGTGTGTGTGTGTACATAAATTATATATTTGCTCATTGGAATAAGCTTCAAATTGGCCACTGAACGTAACATGAAAGTGCAATTAGGTCATTGAACAAAAAAAAATGCAATTAGGCCACTGAACACTCCAAATGTATGCAATTTCACCTGATAGTAGGTTACCATCCATTTCATCAGGTTGTCTGCTTAGGGGGAAGAAATGCAACCATTTTATTTTGAAGTTGGCTACGACGTGATCAATAATAAAAATAGGATGACCTATTTTTATTTATTCCAAAGGAGTCCAAACTGCCAACAACACTTCTAAAAAGAGAAATATTATTTTTCCTGAATATGGCATGAGGATGACTCCTAAAGGTGAATTCAAATATTCTTGCTACTTGGAGCTGAGAATAAATTGGAGAAAAGTCAATTTACTTTTCAGTGGCATTTATTATGCTCAAGCAAGAAATCACCAAGCAGATAACGGAGCTCTGTAACTGATATTACAGTTCATCTCAAAAGATATTGTCTTACATTCGTTTTTATATTATCGAATGAAACTGTAGTTATATCGAAATGTAACTGTAATTGTGTTGAAATGTAACTGCAGTGTATATGAACTGATACTGAATAATAGCTTCACATTTGTGTTTTTATATTATCAAATGAAATTGTAGTTATATCGAAATGTAGCTGTAGTTGTGTTGAAATGTAAATGCAGAAAAAGCACATCTTTTCGACTTTGTACAGACCAGATGTATATGAACTGATACTGAATATATAACATTTTCACATTTGTGTTTTTATATTATCGAATGAAACTGTAGTTATATCGAAATGTAACTATAGTTGTGTTGAAATGTAACTGCTGTATATATGAACTGATACTGAAATTGTGTGGAAATGTAATAACTGTAGTGTATATGAACTAAAAGTGAAAGGCGCGGAACGGAGGCTGTTTTATCCGTCTGTTTTCATTAATCAAAACGACGTCATTTTGATGCGCGGTCCATAGTAAAATTTGCGAATACCCCTATCTTTCTCTCTCCTCAATTTATTATCCTCAAATTTGTTCATGCACGCATTGGGATAAAAGATCTACCCATGCATAAATTCATGAGATTTAAGATAATAGCACTACATTTTCTCTCTCCTCTGATCTCTTTATCACTTCCCCATATCTTCTACCCTCTCCTCACATTCTCAATTCTGTCTCCATAATCACTTTTAAAATTATCTCTCAAAATCAACTCTCAATCTCTTAAGGGATAAATGTCAAATAAGTCATTCAAATTTTACAAAAACAACATTTAAGCCATTGAACTTAAAAAAGCTTATATTAACTTGAGAAAAAGACCAAATTTAACCAATTTTACATGCTATAGCAAGCTAACATCCCGTCAAAGCTTATTAGGATACCATGTCAGATGTTTTAAAAAATTTGAATACCAACTCATATATTATATGCTTATGTGTGAAACAATGGTAGCACGCACACACATATATATTTATACTTAAAATATAATCCTAACGAACAAAAACGTACAATATATATATATATAATGAAAATAGAGATTTATGCTTAAAATATAATTCCAACGAACAAAACGAAAAAAGAAAAAGTAAGGGATCCAAGTTCGTTAACTCCCGAGGGTGTTAGGAGCGTTGTAGCGTCAGTCTTCCAAGATAAAATGGATCAACAATACTATAGTTCGAGCATGAACAAATATGAGGAGAATGGGTAGACTTTTGTAGAGAGAAGACAATCGTTCTTGGAGTAAAAAAAAAAAGAAGAAGAAGATCGAAGATTTTCGTGGCATAGAAAATCTGCCCAAACACAAAGTTTGTATAGGGGACTATTAAATTATAGCCTTCAATTATAGCATAATAAATTGATTTAATAATCAGATTGTAACGTTTGAAACTATTATAGTACTTGTTATCAAAATAATATTTACATTTACAAAATTCTTCAATTATAGCATAATAAATTCGATTTAATAATCATATTGTAACATTTAAAATGATTATACTTGTTATCAAAATAATATTTGTATTTACAAAATTAAGTACAATTAATTCGTAACAGTCATAACATATTTCAAAAACACTTGAGTGACCAAAAAGTTCGTACAACACAAAAAAAAAATTTAAACTTTTTTACCTTTTGGAAAAGTCACCGAAAAGTAAGCATTTGGATGGTGCTTAAACTTAATCAACGCACAGAAAGATGCAAAGATTAAGCTAAGCACTGCACACTATTCATAATGCTATCATTAAGCTTTAACTAAGCTTAATTTCACCTTTCGTAATGGTGCATGAAATTAAATGCACCTCTGGTAGGTAAGTGCATGAAATGCAGTCTTCATGAGTGCTACATGCCCCTTTTACTTTTCGAACATTTACTTTTCTCTTTTAGTTGAAAACTTATTTTAGACATTTAGCATTTTAGCATAACATAGCCCGTAAAGCCTACCAATTTTGAGAATTTATACGCAGGTCGCACGTGAATATGAGTCAAGTCTTTCCAAACTCAATTTTTCAACTTAAATAGATTTTATTTGAGAATCAATTTCACAATCACTCATTATCCATTATCAATTTTATTTGTGAACCCCATATATATTTGTACCACAAAATATCAACTCAAAATTGTCATGATATAAAGAATTGCACTTTCAATCACCACCATTAAATATAATGAAATGAGGGAGAATGGTAAAACATCACATCTTATTTCATATTCAATTCTAAAGAGGATACAACTTAATAATGAAATGATTGTGGACATTTTCAAGCAAAACCTAGGATAATACTATTATGCATCAAACTAGTATAACAACAAATGAACATTGTTGCTCCATTCCACTTATTAAGAGCAAGCCTCAGTACTATCAAATGGCTGAAAATCGATCTTTTCCCAAGCGTATTGGAAGGTAAAAGAGGTATGAGGATGAATGGGGCCGCCATTATTGAGTGTGCAAATATTGCCAGATTGGGTTACGAGAGAGGGATCTAGCGCCAGGGTAGAACTGTCAATTCCAGCACAAGTTATTTGAACATTGAGTTGAGTACAATCACATTGATTTGTCACTGTCACCTTCCATTCATTCTGACCGTGGATTTGGTTTACCGTTTGCACTTGAGAAATGGTGATGAAAGGATTGCATACGTGAACACCCGCCCCTACATTTAACTCAAAATACAATAAATTAAACTGCGAAAGTTCTAAGTTATCAAATACAATATTCAATTAACAGTACAGTATACATTAATATGTACCTTGGCTGAGAACTAAAAGAAAAGGAAGGAAGCAAAGGAAAGTGAAGAAGATGTTTGCCATTTGGTATTGATCGATATGTGTAGTACGTATGAGACTTGTGGAAAGGATTGTCTGGGAGCTCTTAATATATAGAATTTCATTCCTCTTAATCATCAATTTCTTAAATATATAAAGTAACAAATAAATTCAATGCAATTATAAAGTATCAATTTCACACCATATTTAGTAATTCATAACGGAACAATATAAATTTTAGGAAAAAACATATAAATTTTAGGAAAGAAAATGCTAATTACTCCTAATTTTGTTACTTAGATCACAAATCATGAAATCAATCACTTCATGATGATGTGACAAAATGTTAGGTATTAGTTTTTCTTTTTTTAATTTTAATTTTAATTATAATTATATTAATGTCTAGAATCGTACGTGCAACATCATAAAGTGGTGATTTGTGAGTCGGGTGTGTAGCATATATAATCGTTTTGGAAATAGTAACATTAATAAAAATGATAAGGTTAAAATTGGCCACTGAATGTAACCTGAAATGTAATTAGGTCACTGAACCAGAAAATAGTGCAATTAAGTCACTGAACACTCCAAATGTATGCAATTTCACCTTATAGCAGGTTAGCATGTATTTCATCCGGTTACTTGCTTACGTGGATGGTGAGTTTGCATTTTAAAATAATTTTTAATAATATATTATTAAAATACAAAAAATAAAATAATTTTAAAAAAATTATATAAAAAAAAAACCCCACACACACCTTTGCCCACCCCTTAATAATAGTCTTTGCCACCTGTGAAATCAATCAAATTTAATTTATTTATTATTACTATTATTATTATTATTGTTATTGTTATTATTATTATTATTATTATTATTATTATTATTATTATTATTATTATTATTATTATTATTATTATTATTTACGGAAAGTCAACTTTTTCACAAAACAACCATTGTTTTATTATGGTGTGTGTGTGTGTTTTTTTTTTTTAATTTTTAAATTATTTTAATTTTATTTTAATAGTTTATTATTAAAAATTATTTTAAAATGTCAATTCACCGTCCACGAAGTAAGTAACCTGATGAAATGGATAGTAACCTGCTATCAGGTAAAATTGCATACATTTGTTTGGAGTGTTCAGTGGCCTGGTTACACTTTTTTTTGTTCAGTGGCCTAATTGTTACTTTCAGGTTACGTTCACTGGCCAATTTAAACTTTTTTTTTGAAAATAGGCTAATTTAAATGAGAGAAATGCTACCATCTCATTCTAAATTTAGCTCTTAAATATTTTGTTTTTTTATCCGAGTTATTAATTAAGGAATAATATGATTACGTTTCTCGTGAGAATATTGATTGCCACTTTTACATATAACAAAATCGAGTAGCTAATATGGAAGATGTCCTTGGTCAATCGTTATATCATAGACTAGGGTTCATAATGCATTGTGAATCTTGATTCAATATAATACACAAATTTGTGTTTAGAATGCACAGAATGCATATAATTCATGTTCATAATACACATATACATAAACACGAAGTACTCAAGGGCGGAGCTAGAAAATTCGAATTTGGGAGGCGATATAGACATATAGTAAAGAAAATTAACTGTGTTAGTTGACATTATAATTAACCGTACCATATTATTATATATACCATACATTATTGTAATTATTTTTTTTATAATAATTTCTAATTATACTCCGCGTAATAAAATATGAAATACATAATTATATGAGTACGATTGACATGGTGTCGATCATTACTTTAGAGTTTTTTCACATAACACAAATATCATAATCATAATATAATAATAATAACAACAACAACAACAACAATAAGAACAACAACATTTATTTAAATATAAATTGTCAATTTTTATCAAATAAAAAGTTTTTGTCACTTACTTTGTCACTAAATTTTTTAATAATTAATTGATATTCATTTTACTGATTAATAAATATTTCAAAATTTGAAAAATGAAGACAAAAATCAAGATCACAAATTAAAAAGTCAATATTAATTTTTGACAATTTCAAAACTAATTATTTAAACAAGCAAATGTATGTACATCTTCAAAGTGTAAATAAATAATTAAAACACACAATAAATCATTAATTAATCAACATAACTAATAAAACTAAAGCATATATCTCAAATTTGGAGATTTTTTAAAATATAATGGATACTTGATGCCCTCCATTATTAAAATCTTGATAAAAGAAATAAGATAAAAAGAAAAATGGTGACTTTAATTATTTGATTTATTTCTTTCTATTAAATGAATTTAAACTTTAATATATATTTTGAGTTCACTTAATATAAACATAATAGATTGTTTGAAAACATTAGAGGTGGGCCAAAAGTGTATTTTATCCCTACTATATCAATATATACATACATATTTACTAAAATATTTTAAGGTGAGGGTAGGGGTGGGGGAGGGGCCAGGGCCCCCTACCCCCTAAGGTGGCTCCGCCCCTGGATATAATGAACATGAATTCTATGCATTATGAACACAAATTTTGTGCATTACAAACATGATGAATTCTATGTATTATATAACTGAGGTCACATAAACACTTAACGTAATACACATAATTCATGTTCATATTATGAAGTCAAATTCTATGTATTGGACCATGGTTCACATTGCACAGTGGACCTGGTCCACGATATAATATGTCGTCCTCGGGTGTCCCTAGGGGTATGGTGGAAATAGGCCGAGCCGAGTCGAGCTTTAGAAAATTAAATCTGGCCTGTTACAAAAATCTAAAGCCTAGGCCTGGGCCTGAACCTGTACGTATGCTTTTTGTTAGGCTCAAGCCCGAGCCTATAATTGACATCGCCTGGCCTGAAGCTATTTTAAAAGCATGTTTAGTGTTTAGAACATTAAAAACGCTTCAAAGTAAGTATTCTTTGAGCCTATTTAAAGTCTACATGTTAAGACTTTTTAAAACTTTAATAAGTATATATAAATAATTTAAGAAATATACCAAATACAAAACTAATACATAATTACATAAGTATATCGCCACAATGCAAACATAATAGCATTAAAATACAAAATAAAATAAAACGTACAAGTTATGACTTTAGCATGCTCATTAATTTGTTTAGAAATAAATTCAATTATATTATTATTTGTTATCCTATATAATATCATAAATAATTAACAATCAACTCACATAATTAAATTGCGATATTTCATTAAATATTTTGACAGTAAAAACCATTAATATAAAAATTAAACAATAAGAACACTTCTAGCATGATTAGCATCAATGTTTATAGTTGAATCATAATTTAGAATGGAATTTTGGAGGTGGAGGGTTAGAGTTTGGTAATTATATATACTTGGGGTTATATTCTAAATATAAAAGTATATTAGGTATAGAATATATATATATATATATATATATATAGAGGCTTGAAGGCCGAGCCTAGTACGTATATATAGCCCTGACTTGTTTAGTTTAATAAAGTTTGAAATTGGCTCAAGCCTGACTTGTTTACAAAACGAGCTAGGCCTAACTAGGCCAGGAACAATTGTTATGCCGTGGACCCAGGGTGCACCTGGGTCCTTAAACGACGCCGTTTAGTTGCTGGGGATAACGGTGCTGTTAGTGGCACCGTTATCCCCAGCCAATCAATTTTTTTTTTTTTTTAAATATATAAGCCAAATACCAGTCTTCTCAAGCAAGTTACTGTCTGCGCTTCTTCACGATTTCAATGACGATTCTATTCCTCCGCAAGAGCATTTCGCCGTTTTCCGACATAATCGCATCGCCGACGCTCACTATAGCACTCGTTCGCCGGAATCTTTTGCAACAACACTAAGCAGCAGTCTTCATCCTATCATTGAAGCATTTTGAAAACAGGTATTTCTTCACATTTTTATATTATGGGATTTTAGTTCAAAAATTTTACGTTTTATTCAATATTTTGTGATTCTAAGTAGTTTAATGAGTTTCTGTGGAGTAGATTTCTATTGTATGTAACATACAATGTTAATAGTTTAATCTTTGTGAATGTGAGATTATAATTTTGTGACCTAGAGTTTAATCTCTGTGAATGTGAGGTTTTCAAACTGTGAATATGAAGTATATGAAGTGTGAAAATAGAGTTTTGAATGTCTAAATGCATAACATTGATAAATATAATTACAAAACATATTGCCCTTGAAATGTGTGAATGTGGAGTGTTCAAACTGTGAATATAGAGTACTGCTTCTGTGAATGTAGTGATTTGAGTGTGTGAATGCATAACAGTGTTGATATAAGTACTAAACATATTGCCCCTTAAATGTGTGAATCTAGAGGTTTTAAAATGTGAATACACAGTATATGGTATGTGAATGTAGTGTTACGAATGTGTGAACGTAAAAGAGATAGTAATTATATTACTGAACAATTATCATTGAAATGTGTGAATGTGTTATTTTCTAACTGTGAATATAGAGTATATTAACTGTGAATATAGAGTTTTGAATGTGTGAATGCATAACAGTGTTGATATAATTAATAAACATATAGCACTATGGTGTTTCTAGATTGTGAATATGTAGTATAGCTTATGTGAATATATAGTTTTCAATGTGTGAATCTATAGCCCTGTGGTGTTCTGTTTTTATTTCTAAACTATTCGTTGGTACAATTGGCAGCAATGGAGAAAACAAATCGTAGCCGTGTGAACAAAGAGGCAAGGAAGACAAGAGCTATACTTACCTCTCAAGCTGCAGAGGTAGAAAGTTCAGACTCGTCTATCCAAGCCGAAGTAAGAACAAAACAGCGAAATGACAGGCCATCTGCCGTTGAAAAAAAATAGGAAAGAGGAAAGCAGTGGAACAAGGGGAAGGTAGTCGGGCTGAAAGAGCAGCAAAGAGAAAATCTACAAGAAAATATCCACGCACATCAGATGAGGATGAAAATGTAGAGAAACAACAAAAAACGTGGAATACAAGGATGAGCCCGAAGATTGTGGCTGAGTTTGTGCAAGAGCTGACTGATGAACAGAAAAGGGTTGTGGAGGAGATAGGATTTGGAGGGATATTACACCTCCAACTAACAAAGAGTGAAGGCCCTCTAATGAAGTACTTGCTTAGACAATTTGATGTTTATCGCTCTGCAATCCGGCTTGAAGGGGGTGAATTGCTGCTTATTGAAGAGGATGATGTTCAAAGAACGTTGGGGATCCCACAAGGGAGCAAAGTGGTTGAGGAGGCCACAAGATTTGAGCATATGACAGAAGATGGTGCTAGTGGAGCGTATGCCAACCTCGTGGCCTTATGGAGGGAGCGATGGGGAATTGATGGTAAATCCCCAATCACAACATCAATGTCGGGGCAGATTCTGAAAAGAGGAGACCATGGCGATATGTTTAAACGCGACTTTGTCCTGTTTATAGTATCGGCAATGCTGTGTGGCCACCAAGACAGGTGTTGCAACTTTAGGATTTTAAAATCCTTGATAGACCNCTTCAGCCTTCACACTCACTTTTCTAATTTCTTCTGTGAGCTCTTTCATCTCAGCGCAATTGTTGCCTTTCTTCTCCCATTCCTCAAGAAAAACTAGCAAATGCCTAAGTTTTTCATGAAGAGACTCGATCTGCTCTTTGTTTGTGAGAATAACACGTGGTTGGGGGTGTAGGAACTGAAGCTCTAACGTTCTCATAAGAGATGTTACAGCAACAAAAGCCATATCTTGATAACTGTTTGGTTTGATGAAATGTGTTAGTATAATTAATCCACTTGCATGTATGTGTTACGCTCAACTTCTATATATATAGCCTACGAGTTGAAATTTTGTCATAGTTAAACGCTAAGTGGCAGAAGTTGAATCAGTAAATCGTTCATTCTTTTCTCGAATGGACGTCACTGATGACCCATCAATAATTTTTAATTAAATTCAGCAATTTGTGATTCCCTGATAATATCGTAAGCTTCTTTCCACCTAACTCAAGCAACTCATAGTTCACAATAAAAATTTGCAAGTGGTGGCATAATGCACTTGTACCTTATCGTTGAACTTTTATATACTGCCAAAACTACTAGCTACACTTTATATATAACAGCTCCACTGATGGTTCCGTTCGTCCTAAAATTGGCTGTAAAAACTGGGGGTTCATATCAGTCATTTTGAGCCCCTCAAAAGACCATTGTTATACCATTGACCAGGGTTCATATTGCATTGTGAATCTTAATACAAAAACTTTGTGTCTTCAATTAACAATTCTTTTATATGTAAACAAATAACATAATTACTGATACATAATATGATAACTACAAATATATAAATTGTCAAGTACAGATACAGAATGTATCAACTATATATACATAATCTACAATGCAAGGTAAACCCTAATCCATGATATAATTTGCCTTCAATATATCTTTGGGCTATTTATCTTGAATTGGCTTTGTGCTAGGACCAAGGTTATAGGGACAAATTTTAATGTGGACCATGTTTCATGTAGTAGCATGAATCATAAAGTAAAACAATGTTGTATCATTTTAATTATACTTTAATTTATATTTGACAATATTATTTTTTTTTTTAGTTTCATTTTCTAGGCATACTAGTTTCATTATAACAATACTAAAGTATGATTTTATTTATACTACAGTTTAATTGGACAATATACGTTATTACATGAGTTCTATTTTTTAAATTTAGTTTTTCACCTACAACATACACTAGTTTAACTATAGTAACATTAAAGTATAATTTTAAATACACTTCATATTCATTTCACAATATATGTTATTGTATTAGTTATTGATATGGTAAAATACGAATACCAAGCAAAACCGGAAAATACGATCTCTTATTGCCTCAAGGATCCAAACCCGGTTACAAGTCAAGTAAGTGCTCAAAGGGCTCGGCAGGTCGGCAGTGGGCTTCCCTATTGTCCGAGCTCTCTTTAAGTCTTAGTCTAGAAACGGCCAAAAGATCCTCTCTCTCCTCATAAATGCGCTATTTATAAGGGAGTAAAGCGCGGTTACCAGGTCTCCGGCATGACGGGAACATGGCGCGCATGCGCCCGCCTCACTCTACGCCCAAGCGGGAAGGAGTACGTGGCAGCTATTGGCACGCCACGTCGTGGGCCAATCGGGAGTACTGTTCGGCCCGTCACATCCGACCTCACAACGACCCTTCTGACCAGCCGGTCGCCCGACCTAAACGCCTCCCGACCGGGTCCGGGGTGTGTCCGACCGGTCCTGGAGTATATTCACTATCAGTTATGTTTTTTAGTTTCATTTTCCACACACTAGTTTCATTATTATAGCAACATTAAAATATCATTTTAATTTTATTATAGATTCGTTTAACAGAATACGTTATTGCACAAGCTCTATTTTTTAGTTTCATTTTCCACGTACATTAGTTTCATTTTAACAACACTAAAATATTATTTTTACTTTACTACAAATTTATTTGACAATTGTATTGGACCATGATCCACATAGCGTTGTTTGAACCATGGTCCACTCTATAACAACTGGGTTATAGGGATGTGGAGTTTGAGAGTGATTGGCTAGTCCTGAGTTGCTTGGGCTGGAGTGGTGTTGCCTCAAACATTTTCACAAAGATGTCAATTATATTTATGTGTAGCTTGACCACACATATTAACGTTATACAATATGGTTTGCGAATTTTAAATGACTCTAGGAGTAGACTGTAGTAGACATATTCCCATAAGTGACGATTTCCATGTGGCAAGTGAGCTCTTTTTGTGGGGAGAAATTTCGGGAGAACCCGTGTTCAATTTGCCTCCTGGAGCGAACATGGATGGACCCCGAACCGTTAAACGGACGGAGAGAAAGACCCTGTAACGTATTAAATGCATAATGACTTTCTCATGATTTGAATTGAACAGCTTTTTAAATTTTAGCGTTTTGAAGAAATAAGTTGTTACAAAAAGCTAATTAATTAAACACTTATATTGACGATTGAACCAAGTCAAACAACTAATAGTGGTCAAATACGACAAAATTGACGGATAAGCTAATGTTGTTACTGATATCTACTATTTTGTACAATAATTCACCCGTTATTTGAGTTGTTTTTATGCTTATTTTTTTTATCCTAATGAAATTAAGAATTGTTTGTGTGTTATATTATCCCAAGAGTTGAATTATCCACAAGGAGTAGCAAATGAAGAATTTTGGAGCAGTTTGGACACGTTTTGGAAGAAAATGAAATTACCAAGAAGGAAAGGAAACAAGAATAAGAATTGGAAAAGAATTGGAAGTTACCTCATGGGCCCAAGGCCCATCTATCTCCTATATATTCTACATATTCTCTTCAATTTAAGGAGGTCTCCTTACAGAGGCAAATTATACTGTGCACCACGGTGCACATAGCAATGTGCACCACGTACCTAAACGACGTCGTTTTGAGCATTGTAAACTAATCGTCCGTATTTTTTGAAAATCACGTTTTTCGTTTCGGCCGGTCTCTGTATTTATGTTAATATTCTGTGTATTCCAGGCAATCATTCTGTGTATTCTAGGCTACCGTTCTATGTATTATAGGCAACCGTTATGTGTATTCATGTTAGTAACACATGTTGTGATGTGTTTGTGCATTCGAATGTTTAGGAGGATGAGTTCTGTGTATTTTGTGTAAATATTATGTGTATTCATGTTATTAACAAAAGTTGTGATGTGTTTGTGCATTCGAATGTTAGGAGGATGAGTTATGTGTATTATGGGCATCAATATTATGTGTATTATGGGCAAACATTCTGTGTATTCTAGGCAAACCTTTTGTGTATTCTATATAATGATTATGTGTATTATAGATAATGAATTCCCTGGAGTCATTCGCGTTTACTAACATTTGTGTATTTTGTGTCAATATTCTGTGTATTCTGTGCAAACATTCTGTGTATTCTAGGCAAACCTTCTGTGTATTAGATAATGAATTCCCTGAGTCATTCGCGTCCGCGTCTACTAACACCGAAACGACGTCGTTTTACGTACGTGGTGCACATTGCTATGTGCACCGTGGTGCAGGGTATAACGATTGCCTTACAGAGTTCCCAACCCTAGTTAGTTTTAGTTTATTTTTCCCTTCTCTTTATATTTCCCTAGCATAGTTTAGATTAGTTATATATTAGATTATTTAATTTCAAGCTTGGAATCTCGGATTGAAGTTGGAATTATTCTTCATTATCAGTAAAGTTTTCTCTTCCCTTTATATTCCTTGCAATATTTATGATGATTTATTATAGCTTTGTTTCGTTTACTTTTATGATGCATGAGTAGTTAGCTTTTGGGTTTGGATTAGAGTCCTATTGCTATTCTTGATGCTAGATTTTTTATTATTGCATAAAGGGAAATAATTGTTTACCTAGGGTTTATGTTTGAGTTGGATTATATTTTCCTCTTATTATTGATAATTGATGCGCAGCTTTTATTGATTTGTTTTGGAGAGGAATTCATCACAACGAAAGTTGGGTGAAAGACTCAGCCTAACCAATTTCAACCCAATTTTTCCTACTATGAGAATAGGGGTAATTTGGGGGCTTATAATGCTTTTGTGTTTAAGGTTATGATTGATGCATCACGAAAGTGGGGCAATCTTATTAGCCTAATTCTTGTTATTGATTAGGAAAGTAGCTAAGTTGAATTCTTGAGTGCATTGCCAATAAATCCCTTGGTTAATTGTTTTTCCCTAATTTTGAGATTGTTAGAGCATCAAGATTGCAATATCTCTAATCTGACCCATTCTTTTATCATATAGTGTTTCCCTTATTTTATTTGCATCTTTTATTTTATTTTAATTCCTAAATCATATTTTCCTTGGATTCTAGTGAATTCCAATACTTTTGTGTCTAGGATTTAATAATTCACACAATACGTGTCATAGCCCAATCCTCAGCGGAACGACATTTACACCCTCTTTTTACACTCACATCTATACATCATCAGTTACCAAACAGGGCCAATATGTTTAATAACTTGACCACACATAGGCTATGTTTGGCAAACCTAGCTGAAAAGGTAGCTGAAAGCTGAAAAGTAGCTGAAAACTGAAAAGCTATAAGCTCGAAGCGGAAATCTGAAGAGCTGTTATGCTTAAAAGTGTTTGATAAAATTAACTTTTTGATAAGCTGATAAATGTAAAAAGACTAAAAAGGACATCTTCATACAATTTAAATACTTTTAAATTTAAATAGGTTTGTTTATATATTAAAATATAAAATAATGAAACCAATATATTTAAATAAAATATAAAGTAAGAACATATATTTGAAAATATATAAAGTAAAAAAAAATATTTATAATTCATAAGATTAGTTCATTCAAAAATTAATGTTCAAACATAAATATCAAACTAAAATTACAACAAAACATAATGAAAAAAAAATGTCAAAAGGGTTTTAATTGAGAGGGGTAAAGGATGTCATTTATTTAAAATAATAAGGATAAAGATGGAAAAAAGTTAAAAAGCTATTAGCTTATTTTGAAAAGCTACCCCAAGTAGCGTTTCAATATAAACTCTTATTTTAAGCTACTAGCTTATTTTAGTAACATTATCAAACATAGCTTATAGCTTATTTTAAGCTACTAATAAGCTATAAGCTCTGTTTGGTAATGTTCCTAAAATAAGCTACTAGCTTAAAATAAGAGCTTATCTTTGAACGCTACCTAAGATAGCGTTTCAAAATAAGCTAGTAGCTTCCTAACTTTTTTTCATCTTTAACCTTATTATTTTAAAGAAATGACATCATTTTACCCTTCCCAATTAAAACCTTTTTGGCTAAATCTTTTTTGTCTTTTTCTCTTCAATATGTTTGGTTGTAATTTGAATTTGACATTTTTTTTAAACATTAATTTTTGTATGAACTAATTTTATGAATTACAAATATTTTGTTTTACTTTATATGTTTTCAAATATATGTTCTTACTTTATATTTTATTAAAATATATTGATTTCATTATTTTATATTTTAATATATAAACAAATATGTTTAAATTTAAAACTATTTAAATTGTATGAAGATGTCCTTTTTAGTCTTTTTACATTTATCAGCTTATCAAAAAGCTAATTTTACCAAACACTTTTAAGCATAACAGCTAACTTAACAGCTCTTCATATTTCAGCTTCGAGCTTATAGCTTTTCAGTTTTCAGCTACTTTTCAGCTTTCAGCTACCTTTTCAGCTAGGTTTGCCAAACATAGCCATAGAGTCTGTTTGGCAGAGCTTATTTAGGAGCTTATAGCTTATTTTAAGCTACTAATAAGCTATAAGCTCTGTTTGGTAATGTTCTCAAAATAAGCTAGTGGCCCTGTTTGGTAAATGGCGGTTAGCTGATTGGGTTGGCTGTTTGGGTTAGAAGGTATGATTTGTTGATAACATTGGCTGATTGTAGAAAGTTGTTTGATAAATTAGTTGTTAGCTGATAGCTGTTTGGTATAATTTCTTTTCTCAAAAAGCTAATTGAAAAGGCTACGTACATTGAGTAGCCTTCTGAATTTTAGCATTTTGGAGTTACAAAAAGCTTATTCTTTACCAACTAATAGTGGTCAAATAAGCCAAAATTATTGGCTAATAGGCTGATTATTTACCAAACAGGGCCAGTAACTTAAAATAAGAGCTTATTTTGAAACGCTACTTTAGGCAGCTTTTCAAAAATAAGCTAGTAGCTTCTTAACTTTTTTCCATCATCCTTATTATTTTAAATAAATGACATCATTTACCCCTCCCATTTAAAACTCTTTTGGCCTTTTCAATTCAATATGTTTCGTTGTAGTTTCAATTTGACATTTGTGTTTGAACAATAATTTTTGTATGAAGTAATTTTATGAATTATAAACATTTTGTTTTACTTTATATATTTTCAAATTATGCTCTTACTTTATATTTTTATTAAAATATATTGATTTTATTATTTTATATTTTAATATGTAAACAAAACTATTTAAATTTAAAACTATTTAAATTTTATTTAGATGTCATTTTTAGTCTTTTTACATTTATCGACTTATCAAAAAACTAATTTTACCAAACACTTTTAAGCATAACAGTTAGCTTAACAGCTCTTCAGATTTCAGCTACGAGCTTATAGCTTTTTAGCTTTCAGCTACTTTTCAGCTTTCAGCTATGTTTGCCAAACATAGCATATTAACGTTACAAGTATTTTTTATGCGCGATGCGTAAAAATCGATACAAAATATTAGTAATATTAAAACTTTATATTTATTCAAATTTTAGGTATTTATAATAGTAGTAGGAGCAGCAACAGTAGTATTAACTATTTTTATAACTTTGATATTTATATTTTAAAAAATAATTTATATAGTAATGTAATATAATAGATAATTCTTGAATGTAGCGTGCATAATAACGTATTTAAGCTGACATACTCATTTTTATAAATTTGATATTTATATTTTAAAAAATAATTATATAGTAATGTAATATAATACATAATTCTTGAATGTAGCGTGCATAATAACGTATTTAAGCTGACATACTCAGCTAACTATTTTTAAGTGATTTAATCATTCAAAACTCTGGATTTCAGGTTGACATTGATAACATTGGACTGACAGCTTTGATATCATAAACTCCGGTGTTCAAGTTGACATTGATAACATTAGAAAATTAAGCAAATAAGGTAGTTTAGTGTGGACACTAGCTCTTTTTCTAATGTTCATTTTTTAAACTTTTTTTTTCTTTTTACAAAAAATCATATATGTACTCCCATGAAGTATAATTCTCGCCACGTGTACAGAGTTTATTGAGTAAATAAAGTCAATGAATAAAAAACAGTGTCCCAC
>NXFB01000953.1:12086-30255 GCA_002525835.2 Ipomoea batatas
AAAAAAAAAAAAAAAAGATTTTTCCCGTTCGTGCTCATTAGTTTTTGTATTTTGTTTTTCTTTGAGCTAATATTATAATTTGCCATTACCAAAAAAGAGTTGTGCTACACTGTTATGTTCTCTTAGGGGAAGGTAATTTCACTATTTTTGTGAGAGGAAAGATTATATCAATAGTCTTCTAAACTCGCTATTAATCTTTTCAAGGTCCCAAAACTATTAAACTAGTAGCCGGGGAAAACCACCTTGGATAAGCATCTATCTATCTATAGAGTATAATTATAGAAATGCTTCTATCTATAGAGTATAATTATAGAAATGCTTCTAGTAACGTAACTAACTAACAAAAAGTGCATATTTTCTTTCGTAGATACGATATCATTATTATAACAAAAAATAATATAAGCCTAGGGCTCTCGGAACCTAACATGTCACAAACATGAAATATACAATCATAAAATCTTTAATCTCTCTCCAACATGATGCAGTGAAGGGTTGTTAGTCTTCATTGGATATGCCAAACAGAATGTCTGTGTCTGTTGGATCTGGTTCCCTATTCAAATCCCGGACATTTGGAGGATTGGGTGATGTAGTACCAAAACTTGAACCATTAACAGTGGTGGTATTTGGTGTAATAAGACCTTGTGATTCCATTGATTCCCTTGCTGCTTTTTCCTTGGCCTTTTTAGCCCTATCCAAAACCTCTTCCTGCATTTTGCATTATTAATGTTTGAAGTAAGGTCTTGGCATAATTACAAGAATAGCTTAGCTGACAACTTCTGGTTGGAGAGTTAATTGTTTACTAATATGCTAAGGAACAATTCAATGAACAGTCAGAATGTATGTGTTGTTGAAGCACACTTCAGGTTTGGAGGTGACAATTCAAAAAAAAAAAAAAACCAAACAAACAAACAAGGAAGCCCCCATCCAAACAGCAAATTATACCATGGACCAATGCAAAATGACATTCAGATTATGTTTTTGCAATTAACATATATGTCTCCAGTTAATAAATTACGTGTCTGTAAATAAATTGAATGCGCATAATATGTTAACTACAAACACATAATAATTTAACTGCATATACATAATATGAAGTTAACATATTATGCGTTTGTAGCTAACATATTATGTACTTTTAATATATTTACAAGCATATAATCTGTTAACTGAAGACACAATATTTTAATTGCAAACACATAAGTTTTGAACTAGAATTCACAATGCAAGGCGAACCCTGGTCCATGGTATAACAATTGCATCCAGACCTACTATGATTCATATTCTCACCGTTAGACTTCTTGGATCTACTCCCCTCTATCCTGTGCTGGATTTAAATATTTGGAGAAATTATAAGCTTCACTACAACACATACATTATACTGAATCAGAATCTTTTGTAGGATACATATCTAGATATCCTTTGTGTAAGAAATAAAAATAAATGTGCACTAGCAGATTAGGCTATAAAGAGCCAGAACAAGTCTGGACAATTCCATGATTAGTCATTCAAATTTCGGGCATGCAATCTCAACCAAGAGTATATTGGTTTACACAAGCAATGGTATGTTTGGTTCATGGGATTAGACACAAAAAATGAAAGTCATACACATTGGTGGACAACTTTTTAAAACACAGATACAAGATTTGATTACCCTTACTTACAAAACTCATTACTTAAGTTGAATAAGTAATCTTAAGATTCGAACACAAACAACCTCGGTTCGTTCATGTTCGATTCGTTAACAACCTTACTCAAAAGAAAGACTTGTGCCTTTTGAACATAATATTAATATTCAATTTTGTAGCATCAGTTTGAGTTTTGCAGGAGAAATGAAGAGTACCTGGAATTCCTGCACCTGCTTCTGTTGTTCAGCTTGCAACCTCCCAATTGTACTTAAAAATTCCCCCACTGTAGACTCTACACGCTCACTAAGAGCTTCCCCTATAGCCTTCCCCAAGAAGAAAGCATCCAGAATAGTTTTACTCTCATTCTCACCTGCAAAATCCAGCTCTTATCGCCCAATCTATTTAACGTATTCTAACATCATAAATTCCTAATACTCGAATTCAAATTGATTCAAACAACTAATAATAATAATAATAATAATAATAATAATAATAATAATAATAATAATAATAATAATAATAATAATAATAATAATAATAATAATAATAATAATTAGGAAAATATTCCGGATTAAAGATAATTCAAACCGCAAAAAAAGGAAATTCATGAAAACACAAAAAGAGAGAAAATGAATTACCAGGACCAGGGCTACCGGGACTCACACTGCTACAGCATCTGAGCGTCAATCTCCGGGACCGGAGATTCATGGAAGGGAGAAGATGGCGGGGCGACGTGCGTGGGGCGATATAACAACGTTGCTGTGGGAGATGAAATCTCGAATGAGTACGAGGATACGAATAAACTAAGGAGGAAGACGCCGGACATACTGAGCTCATCTTTTCCCGCTCCTCTTCTTCTTCTCCGATTGGTGCTTTAATGGATTCCGGTGAGATTTGTCAAACTGTCACTCTGTCCTCATTTCTAAATTTGGGAAACCAAACTCTCTACTTTCTACGTTTAGTCCAGTAATAATGGCAAGGCACCACTGGTCGGCCCAATACTAATTGGGCTGCCTGATAGTGTAACCCAAAAAAGTGTGTTAATTTTAAAAGTTACTTAGTCAACTTTTTTTTTTTTTTTTTAACTTCATTAAGTTGTTAAAAAAATTCAAAAGGTGGTTTCTTTTTGGTGGGGAAAGGTGGTTTCTAATTTTACTGGTATGAAATCTTAACATGTTAATTCCAATTTTCATCCTTCAACTATTTAAGAAGCAATAAGAAGCAAACAGTAAGTCACCTTACTATCTTATTGCTCCAACATCAATGGCGAGTAGTAGCATCACTACATTATGGCAGTGGTATGCAGCGGCGGAGCCAGAAATTTACTCCAGTGGGGGCGGCAAAAATTAAAACTAACGAAATATTTTGAAAAAAAAATTGAAAAATTTAGATACCAAGTCATAAATATTGTTGACTAGTGATGAAAAATCAAAATACATCAAGATAAAAATATTTAAAACAAAATATAAATAGTTTGAATGAAAAACACATTATAAATCATTAACCTCACTATTAATATTAAAAAAAATAATAATAAAAAAGAGAAAAAGTCACAATGTGACAAACAAAAAATCCAATTAGAATTCACACTATTAATATTAAAAAATGTCAAAAATAAAATTTCACTCATCTCACTATGTATATATATTTTAAAAGCCACAATGTTACAAATAAAAAATTTGAAAACCTAAACTAAGTGTTACTGTAGGGCTTGAACTGTTGCCCATTTCATTTAATATTAAATAAAGTGGGAAAATTGCACTTTTTCCCCCTATGTTATGTGCTTATAGCACTTTTTCCCCCTGTATTATTAAAGTGACAGTTTTTTTCCCTCAGTTATTTTAAAAGTGGTAGTTTTCTCCCCTGTAATGTTAAATTGACATTTTTGCCCTTAAAAATAACTATTTCACTTATTTTTATTCTCCATCCAATTATTACTAATATGTATGGAAGATCACGGTTCGATACGAACCTAATCGAATACTGTAGCAATTGAACTTAAACAGTATAGACGGTTACGGTTACAATTCAGAATCGAAAAAATAAAATAAAATAATTGTTGAATTTGACTATTTTTAAATAAGAAATAAAATTTAAAAATATATAAATAAGTTTTGATTAGCGGTTCAAAATCGAAATTGGAACCGAACCGTACTGATTTATCAAAATAAGTGTTTGATCATTTTGACTATATATGACTGTGGTTAAGTTCCGGTTCACGGTTCAACAATTATTTAATTTTATTTTTTCGGTTCTGAATCGTAACCAGAACCGTCCATACTATTTCGGTATGATTGTTACAGTGTTTGGTTAGGTTTGAACCGAATCGTGACCATCCATACGTATAAGTAATAATTTGTTGGATAAGAAAAATAAATGAAATAATTATTTTTAATGGTAACAATGTCAATTTAACATTTCAGGGGGGAAAATTGTCACTTTAATAACACAGGGGGAAAAAGTGCTATATGCACATAAGATAGGGGGAAAAAGTGTCATTTTCCCTATTAAAGTTTTACCATCTAAGCCAACCTAACTTTTGTTTAAGCATTAGTATAATTAATATATAACCCAGTGGGGTAGCTTAAGTGGCAAGTGAGCTTTCTTTGTGGGGAGGAATTCTGGGAGAACCCGGGTTCAATTCCCACAAGGTAATAGCTTCCTAACTTTTTTTTCCATCTTTAACCTTATTATTTTAAAGAAATGACACCATTACCCTTCCCAAGTAAAACCTTTTTGGCTAAACCTTTTTGACTTTTTCTCTTCAATATGTTTGGTTGTAATTTCAATTTGGCATTTGTGTTTGAACATTGATTTTTGTATGAACTAATCTTATGAATTATAAATATTTTGTTTTTTACTTTATATGTTTTCAAATATATGTTCTTACTTTATACTTTATTAAAATATATTGATTTCACTATTTTATATTTTAATATATAAACAAACCTATTTAAATTTAAAATTATTTAAATTGTATGAATATGCCATTTTTTAGTCTTTTTACATTTATCAGCTTATCAAAAAGCTAATTTCACCAAACACTTTTCAGCATAACAGCTAGCTTAACATCTCTTCAGATTTTAGCTTCGAGCTTATAGCTTTTCAGTCTTCAGCTACTTTTAAGCTTTCAACTACCTTTTCAGCTAGGTTTGCCAAACATAGACGTCGTCTTACTACTCTCTATTTTCTTTTTTAGTTGTAAAAAATAATTTAAAGTTATCGCAAAACATAGGCTCCTTTTGGGATTTGATTTGCACTCTTTTGTTGACATTGTGCAAGAAAAAATATCTAGACTATACAATTCAAATTCCTTTAAAAGTTAAATTGTATGTGTATATTAATGCAAACTCACATACTTTTTTAACATGCATGGGACAAATGCTCCTTCAAAGTCTTTCAAAAGCTAACATTTTTCCAACTTAATAAATATACTTAGAATTAAATTCTCATTCACATATTATCTATTTTAATTAAGAGAATCTAAACCCACTTAACTTGATCCAAATTAAAAGTAGACCCACTTAAATTAATAACTCAAAATAATCACTTAAAATGTCAATTTTATTAAAGGGTGTGCTTGGTTCGCACATGAGAATCGAAATCGGTATGGGTATCAAATACTTGGTAAGGGTAATGAGTTTTGGTGAAAGTATTTTGCATGTTTGGTAGTAGGATGAAATGAGAATGATTATTAATAATTGGGGAGGAAAAGCAAAAGGGAAATGAAACTCTTATTTAATAAGGATATGCGTTTTTCAATTATTGGAGTATTTCAATATGTATTCTAGAAACCTGTCTACCAAACAATAACAATCACTTTAATACTCATACCTTATACCAAAACTCGTCAACCAAACACACCCTAATTTTTCCAACATTCAAATATTATGGTTGAAACTATATATGAAGTCAATAGTTTGAAAAGAGGCGTCCATATATGGGTGGTTTTAACGCAGATGTAGGAATCTTCTGATGATGTTCAAACCAAGCAGGCTAAAGCATCCGTATGTTACCGTATCCTGTGTAAAGCTGCAAATCCAAGCAATATAATGTGGATAAATATGAAATCTAATAAAATAAGTAGAAAACATAATAAATATGAATAAAAAAGTGTGGTCAAAACATATATACTAGTAATAGTCTTCATCTATTTTTAATTTGTCAGCAGCTCATTAATCCTGCCTAAATTATATTATAGTATTTGTCTTAGGTCGCCTCAACTCGTTCTAGAAGTACGTGTGAAATATTCAGCTTCTGGAACCACTACGAAACTTTCCTCCATTCAAATATCAAATTCTTCATTGTAAAATTAAACTTCTCTTAATGACCATGAAATTTTTTTTTTCTGTATATGCAGCTTCGTGTCTTCTTCATATTAATGTTATACTTTCTGGAAGAATATTAAAAACAAAATTGTTATATATATATATATATATATNTTAAATGTACAAAGCCTGAAAATGGGAATGGCCGCAATTTGAAGTCCAAAATTTGCAGCACCAGCACCGCCACCACATAATCAAAGTTGGGCGGTGGTGGACACTACTATACAATTATACATCATATCATCATCACAAAACAATAGCAACATTGATATATAACGTTATAGAATTGTATGGACCTCCTTGTGCCAGCAAGGATCCATGTCCCAACAGCTAGGACGACCAAAACAAACGTCTCTTTCATTAACACTACACCATTAACATTAACAAAATGATATATGTAACTCTCGGCCATAAATATAACTTCTGTCACCCGTACAAATTTAATTAGATAAAAAAATATCAACGAATAAAAACAGTTATTCACTTTGTTTTTTAAATTAATAAGATGATAACACTTAATATGGAGTAGAAAGGCCCCACTGGGCTTAACTTAGTGATTTGTTGCCTAACTTGATGTCATGATTGAAGGTGACAGTGTAGAGGAAGCTGTGAATTGGATCCCTTATATGTGCATGAGACGGGTTGAATTTTTCATAAGCATTATACTTTCTTTCATAAGTATTATTGCAATTTTTTCTAATTAACAATTCAACTCCTAATATTATATTTTAATTTAAAAAAATTACATTTTTAATCAAAAAGTATCACTTTTTTTTTTCACATTCTCCAATAAATAACCATCAATCAATTTATCCTGATTAGTATTACACTTTTTTATCATAAGTAAATGTTAATTGTACTCTTAAATATTATGGAGTATATTATAATTTAAAGATATTACATTTACCTTTTAAAAGTAATTCGACTTGACTCATCTAACAAAAAAAATACATCGATCTCAACAACAATTATTGCGTGGACAGTGGTCCATACAGCTGTGTGGACCACTGTCCAAAATCGACGTCGGTTCACACAATTTTTTTTACGACCGTTGCAACATGCATTTTTATAACTCATAATGTATATTATCCTAAAACATAATGTATATTATTCTAACTCATAAAGTATATTATTTTACCTAAAAAAATTCATTATTTTAACCCATAAAATACATTATTCTAACTCATAATATTCAACGCGTTTTGGACCGTGGTCCACATAACTGTATGACCACATAATAATTAGCCTACAAGGAGAACTCACTCTAACATTAATTAGCTTCATCATTGCCATAGCCAAAACTAATACGGAGTATAATCATCATCAAATTATATATTCGTTCCTGGTCGGCGGCCACCATGATAATGAACTTAAACTAACGTATAATTCAGTATTAAACTTAATTAATGTTCACCAAGAATGTGTATATAACCATCCTTCTCCCTCCCTCAAACAACTCACTCAGCTCATCACTCATTCATTCACATACTAACATACTGAGAGTTCCTTCGATTTGGCTACTTGAGATCGAGGATCGGAGAAAATGGAGCACAGAGAGGAGGATGTAAGATTGGGGGCTAACAAGTTCTCGGAGAGGCAAGCCATCGGCACGGCGGCGCAGCAGGATAAGGACTACAGCGAGCCACCCGCCGCGCCGCTGTTCGAGGAAGGCGAGTTGATGTCGTGGTCGTTCTACCGCGCCGGAATCGCCGAGTTTATGGCCACCTTCCTTTTCCTCTACATCACCGTTTTGACCGTCATGGGAGTCGTCAAGTCGGAATCCAAATGCTCCACCGTCGGTATTCAGGGCATCGCCTGGGCCTTTGGCGGCATGATCTTCGCCCTCGTTTACTGCACAGCTGGCATTTCAGGTCATAATTATGATTCAAAAATTATATATATTCACTAACTTATAATCAAGACACAACTTTATTTACTCATACTTGAAGCAGTTCCAATCAGGGTTGTTTTAGCCCCCAATCAACACTGTTTTAATGACAGGATGCTGGATTTGACTCATCAAGTCAGATCACAAGTACATTAGATATGATCTTCACTTAATTTGCATATATGGTTTATGAATGTTTGTAGGGGGGCACATAAATCCGGCGGTGACGTTCGGGCTGTTCTTGGCGAGGAAGTTGTCGTTGACTAGGGCGGTGTTCTATATGGTGATGCAATGTCTGGGGGCAATTTGCGGCGCCGGAGTGGTGAAAGGCTTCGGAAAGACGCTGTACATGGGCAAGGGCGGCGGCGCTAACGTTGTTGCCCCTGGTTACACCAAGGGTGACGGCCTAGGTGCCGAGATTGTCGGCACTTTCATTCTTGTTTACACCGTTTTCTCCGCCACCGATGCCAAACGCAACGCTAGAGATTCTCATGTCCCTGTAAGTCTTATATATAACTGCTTAGCCACATTTTAATCCATTTTAGGGATTGAAGTGTAATTATTAGTATGATTGTGATTAGGTTTTGGCACCGTTGCCTATTGGGTTCGCTGTGTTCTTGGTGCACTTGGCCACTATCCCAATCACTGGCACTGGCATCAACCCTGCTAGGAGCCTTGGTGCAGCCATCATCTACAACAGGGACGAAGCATGGAATGACCATGTGAGTGTTTCCATTCCCCCCATTTTAATTTGTTGCTGTTTAATTTTCTTGGTGCTTTTTAATTTGCATATGGTACAATCATGTATACTTTGAGACAACCCCTAGTCAAGTTGATAAGACTATTGATTTAGTAACCATAAGTTCTAAATTCGACTTGTAGTATGAGCGGTCCATTAATCTTCTTAATTTGACCCAGTTAGATATGAACAACTTAACCTGGTTTAATTTAACTCATTATGACCTTTTAGCGATTAAGATCACAATGTGGATCGGATCAGATTTGAACTGGTTAGTCATGGATACCTAAACTTATTTACTTACGATCCTTTGCCGGTCAGGTCATAAGACAGAATTGAGCTAGTCAATCATGTAAAACCTAAGTTTGTTTACCTCATTGTCGTACCATATAAGGTCAAAAGTCGGAGTTCAGCCACTACACACTCTCGGGTAGTGGTTGTCACTAATTTTATATCTATAATAAACAACAATGGTGGTCTCAATTGGCCTTTAAAATTTGTTTATAGATGGTAATTAAGAAGGGCATTTTATAACATATTTGAGTGTGGTGTGTGCAGTGGATATTCTGGGTTGGACCATTTGCAGGGGCAGCACTAGCAGCACTATACCACCAAGTGGTGATCAGGGCAATCCCATTCAAGTCCAGCTGAATTATTTCACAAACGGACAGTTTCTTGGCATCCACAATTGATATATATATATATATATATATATATATGCCGCAATGAACTTTTTCAATTTGTCGCTGTTTAATTTGCAGAAGGAGCTGAGAAAAGTATGTATGTGTAAAAATGAAAGCTCCATTTCACCTTTTTCCTGTCTTTTTCTCTTTAATTTTCTTGTTTGTCTTTGCGTATGTATGTATTTTAATGTACCTACGCAGTGGGGGGAATGTGTGTGATGGGAACATGTAGTGTTTTTCATTAATGTCCAAAGGGAGAGTTGAATATATCTTGCACGCTGTTGGTCCCAACAGGAGAAAGTAAGAGCTAAGGTGCAGTGGTTATCTTTATATCATCAATTATTATTGTTTGTATGTGTGGACATGTAATGAGGTTACTAAATAAAAGCATTACCATGTTGCGTTCCTTTCAAGTATCTATCCTCTCTGTCCAGTACGTGCTTTTTTTTTTCTTTTTTTTCTTTTTAATGAGAAAAATTCACAATACTACTTATGTGCGCACTAAGAACCTATAGTCCTACACCATGTGTCACAACCGACTTAATGGAGAAGGTGTACTGTTGGTAAGAATTGAACTCGTAACCTTTTGGTACGAGAGTCATGCTTCACTCGCTTAGTCATTCTTTTCGGAAATAACTTTTATTGTCCAATGCTCTTTTTTAAAAACTGAGGGTGTGCATTGGTAAACATTATTGCCTTGCAATTTTACCCAACAAAGAATTATAAGGAGGTAAATCAGTTCATATATATTGACCATATATATATAGCTGATCAACTTAAATAAAAAAAGTTAATATATTATTTTTGTTGAAGTCAAACCTGGGACCTTGTGATTATCAAGACAAGAACACAAATAACTTGGTTGGAATTGTCCTGTTCAATGCTCTTTTAGATATATGAATTGAAGTTGAAGAAAAAACTATAATATCATGCAATAATGGATGCTCAATTTTGAAACATGGGCTGATGAAAATATTATTTTTTTATCAATGAGACAATGACACCCGAAATACCTTCGCACTCAATGTGTTCATTTATAAATTGAACATATATATACTTTAAAAATTCAAAATATATTAACTCAATAGATTAGAGAGTGAGTAATCTAACCTTAAGCTCGTGACTTGTTACCAACTATTTGCTCAAAGAATGTCTCGAATAGTTCTTTCGAATTAACACTTTGAACCTTAACCTTTTATAACCTTTTGTTCGAATAGTTGTCCTTATTACTATTCGACACACTACAAATCCCTACTATTTGATAAGGTTGGTCATTCCACTTTTTGGTCAATGCTACATTCCGATCTTTAATTTTTCTACTCTTTGACTCTTGAACTCTTCACAGCATCCTTTCTTCATAGCTCCTCGTCTGTTAGAACTGCTCGTAGAGAGTTAAAGTTGCCTATCTAAAGTGTACCTTTTCGAGTTACAATCCCGACTCCTAAAAATTCCTAAATTTAAAAAAATAAACCGAATTGAAAACTAAATTTTAATTTTAAAGCTTTTTGGTATCATCAAAACCTAAGCTACCCTTTTCCTAACGGACCTGAAGAATGGCATGTATCATAGCCCATACCGGATGTGTCGTTCCAACCCAAATAGTATACCTTATGACCTGTGCTTGGATCAATACATATGGATTAATCCCAAATCGACACTCACATTATCATTTCTAAGTAAGCTTCAATAATCATTATTGTACCAAAGCAAGAGGATTAGTCGTATATCAAATTTCGAATTAAAAAATTAAAAAGTTCCAAAGCAAGCAAGTGCTTTTGACTTTGATCAAATCCCTTAATCCCGTATGCACTACTCTTCACCGAACCACTTCCGATGTATTTTTGCAAATTTGTGTAATTTAATTTTACTGACAAATTAAAAATCTAACATTTAACAAAACTTATTAGGCGTAATATAATTAAAAATCTATTCCCCTTAAATAATGATGGAGATGAGGTTATGCATTATTCATCTAATTTACTAGGTTATGGGTGAAGTTCACATTATGATTTTAATTGGTAAAAGACCATAATAATATAAGTCAGACTAGGTTATTCATATATAGTTGATTGATTAAAATCAAAGAGGTCAATAGACAGTTTTTAATATGAGTCTAATTTAAAATATTATGATTTCTAAACTAATTTAATTATCTGATCAATTTGATTGGAGTTAACTTCATGTTATGCATTATTGAAGTTATGATTAGACAAATATATACGTAGGCGGCAGTGGAACTTCCTGCTCCGCTGTAACCTTGGATAGAATGGAAAAAAGCACAGATACCATTAGACTGCGATCCGATAAATATGAAGTTTTGTAGTATTCTTAGGTTGTCAGAAGTGAAATGAAGTTGTAGTGTGGCGCTGTCATGCATGCATTTGATCACTTTTTTCTGATTAATTAATATAATCAGTTTCCAGAAATACATTTTGGTGTCTCAGAAATGGGGGTTTCTAAAACTTCCATTACTGGGCACTGACCATCTTAGTGGAGACAACAAAGTAAATGACAGGAATTAGGGCGGCCTTGATTTCACGCCTGCTCCATTATCCCCCTTTTCATCAATCTCCATTAACCATTTCAACCAGCATGAATACCAATACCAGAAGCTCGGTTCCCCTTAAATAAAGTTGCACATTTAAATCTTATACGTGAAAACATAAAAATGATGTCTATTTGAATACACACATGTTCTGATGAGTTTTGTAGGCATACAATTTCTAATGTCCACATCAATTTGTCAGCGTAATTAAATTTTTAGTTGAGATGAAACACATCATTTAATTCGGTATTAGAATGAACCCTTTATGGGTGTATATACAAAACTTTTTGTTTGAATTGTATTCTCATATATGGCTCCAATGTTAAGCTGGTTTTACAATCAAAGAAGTGGACGACTAGCAAACACCACCGTTCAGAGACAAAGTATGTAGTATATTGTTAAAGACATTTGAAAAAATAGAATATAATGTTGTTATTGCTTAGAGTGAAAAAGATTTTGAACTGTTTACACATCATTTTTCAGGGTAAAATATAACTTTATCTACCAATTGAGATACTCACCTATATTTGAAAAGTAAATCTTACAAATTGTGGACATTAATTACAAATTGATATCCTCAAACATAAAGAAAATAATCTCTTAAATTATAAGAAAAACGACTCCTAAAATCGAGCCAATGACTTCCATGTACTTTCCATAATTAAGTACGATGACAAATTCTTCAAGTTTCGAACTAAAATAAGTCTAAGTCGATCACTTGAGTTAACCCAACTACCTGAGTTGAGGTCGAACATGAGACTACCAACATCTAACCCAGGCCATCGGATTCAATTAAGAGGTAGAATTCACGAAATATGAATTCCAGTGAAGTTTTACCTAAACAATGAGAAGAAGGTAGAGGAGTAAAGGTGAAAAAAAAAAAAGGAAAATAAAAATGTAATGATGAAAATGTTAATTAAATTGAGTAGTATCAACATGGGACAAATGGAAATGACAAGGTAAATCCGACCATGGCACTTTTACCAACCTCAACTTTCCATCTTTCCTATACCAGCGTGGCAGCGTGCTTCATTATGTATTCCTTCAAAAATATTACCTCCCTACTTGACAAATACAAATTTACTCAATTCTTTTATATAATATATTTACAAAAATATTAACAAAAATCAAATTCATAATTTATTGATACAAAAATCATAATTTACACTACCATCAAAAAATCATTTTTTGAATTTATGTTGTTGTTATGTTTTTAATTCACATATTTAATCCCATTTACTAGTACTATATGTTAAACCATCGAATATGTAGTAGTCAAAGTGCAAATTAAGCCAAGTGCTAGCAGACAAATTAACTGAATAATATATAATTATTTGGGAGTGGTAAGATCGAAAGTTCATTGGGAATGGTTGGTTGCCACGACCAAATTTCTTTAACTATAACCTATAATAATAGTTTATATATATATAAAATATACACAGAAATGTTAATTTACATTAATATAGCTATATCTTGCTTGATGATATTTTTAAGGTTCAAACTCAAAATTTTGTAAATAAATTAATGTTACCTTATTCGCACTTCTATGAATTCTTTATAATAGAATTATTAGATTATTGAAATTGTGCATTTGAATACATATCTAATCTCATGTCATGCTAGCTAGCAAAGGTGACCATCTCTTTGACATATCTTTCTTGTTATGATTGTTTATCGAGATTAAATTTATATTATATGTGGTAAATTAGTGACCTTTTTCTTTTCATTAATATTTTTATCATCTTACCTGTCAAGCTCTCAGCTCAATTAAAGAAAAAAAAAAGGTAACTGTAAGGTCAGAAGTTATACTCTTGTATTAAATGGTATGTCATGTTAAAGAGTTTTTTTGAGTAAGAGTCAAATTTTACGAAGATAATTTGGACCGACATCTAGTTTAAGTTTATTGGGGGTGGGAATTGGGTGTAAATTTGGTGGGTTTTATGTCATTTACCATCTTGTCTGCATGCCCTAAAAAGAGGCTCAGTTTATACTTTTCACTCCCAACAATTTCTGACTGAACAGTACAGTTACTATGAGTCAACTAAAACTCAGTGTTGCAACACAGATCACAACCATCCAACTAGGATCAGACAATGTGAACTTTGACTTTCACCACTCTCAAATCTTCTTTGCCTTTAACATTTTATTATTATGCATTCAAACTAATTTAATTAATTAATTAAACTTTATTATTTCTTGAACTCTTCTTTATGTCCTGGTGGATTTGGTCTTATTGCACTACCCCATTACTTTATTCACAACAAAACAAATCTTTTTATTTGTATATGTGTGTGCCTTAGTGCATGTGTATATATGATAACTTTTAAGATAATTTATTTTTAAAAAAAGAAAGTTAAGATAAACAAACAAGAACAACTAAAGTGTTGTATTTTGGCCAAGCACCTTGTGCTCAAGTGGCATGTAGTGGCCACCCTCAGATGGGAGGTCATGAGTTCGAGTCTCAGTGGAGGAGATCTCGAAATTGACTCTTTGTGCTTCAACAGGTTGAGAAAAGTATAAATGAACAGATACTACAATGTAATAGGGTCAGTTGTATTCAAAAAAATGTTGTATTTTGTATTCTTTAATTGTTATCAATTATATATTTAGTCTCTTAATCTCAATTTTAAGAATTATAGTCTTTTTTTTTAACAATCGAAGTAATATCATTAACCGGCAATCGAATGGTAAAACAATACTAGAGCTCCCGACCAACTTAAAAACCCGCACATTTAGCTAGAATATTGTAAGCTACAAGGTTCACAGATTGTCTAATTAACATGGTTAATATATAGGTTTGGAAGATTACATAACATCAAGAATAATAGTTTTTCAATTGTTTGAAAAGTTATACAAATTTGATATCGACTTATCTCTAGTATCAAAAGTGATAAATAATGTTTGAAATAGGTTTTTAGAAAGAAAGGAAACTTGCTAATATCTACTCATATATGGGGCGATTGGTGAAGAGAATCTGCACAAAAATCCCACTAAAACTTGAAAAAGAAAAGAGACGTTGGATTGCAGCATCCTTGGCAACAAAACAAATGTTCATTAAACAAAGTAGCTCTTAGTACACGTAATTATATTAGTACATATTAAAATGCAAAAATTGAGGATCGGACTCACTTGTTTGTCTTCTCGCAGACCGAAACTTTGAACAGTGGCAGCTTTTGTGCATGTCTATCTCCTATGCACAAAAAACTATGCAAAAAACAATCCTCAATTCCCTACCCTAACTTTCCGTAATTTCAAAGCACCACTCTCACAATTCACAAATAAAACAAAACCCTATACTCTTCTGCCAATCTTAGATCCCAAAATTCTTTTTTTTTTTTCCTTCAATTTTTTAATATAACAAATATCATCTCAAATTATATGTTTAAATGAGATAGTATTCTATATGTCTCATATATTACTGAAAGATAGCATGCATTAGTGCATAATGGAAAGGAGTGCAATGAGTGAAGCAATATGATTAAATGGTAATTTTGTAAATGTATCGTAAGTTGCGATTACATATAAATATGATGCTTGTAATTTTAAATGTATTATTATTTCAATCAATCAATAACTCCTTTGCTTGCGATGTATACACATTTCTTGAGCGACCACAAGGGAGTAAACCAACCTAAATTATCCACAACTGATCAATTGCAACAACCTACGTTGTCCATAACCGGCTAATTGTTATACTATGGGCGGGGATCTTTCTACTTTACATCGTGGATGTTAGTCTATCATATAATTTGTCATCCGTAACTGATCAACTAAAATCAATAAGGCAAATATGATATTTTTACGGGCAGGGTCGGTTTTTTTTTATTTGCGTGGCCCTGTGCTGGTAAATAAGTGATGATGCCCTATCAAAGTATAAAATAAATTGTGATTTGAAGAAAAGTGATTCGCGTGAATATTACGGAGTATAATTTTTTTTGAACAATACGTAGTAGAATTTAAATCGGTCATGAAAATTTAATTTTGAGCCAACATAATTACAAATACATATACTAACTATTGTGTCATGGCTGGACTAAGGCCCCCAAAATTTTGGAGCCCTGTACTGTTACACATCTTGCATGTCCTAAAATCCGGCATTGTTTACGAGTGGTCAAACTTGTAACCTTGTAGCTATCAAATAAACATCCCACTTGAATAGGGTCGCCCTCAACATAGGAACATACATTTTGAATCATATAAATCTTGTTTGCTTTGTTTCTGTCTTTGTTTGTGAATAGCTTTTAAGTTAACTATATATATATATATATTTTTAAGTGAAAAATAGAAAAAATATAATTAAATAAGGTTCCATGTCTCCATGGTAGACTATATATGTCTATATATATCCATGCAAAGCGGTATGAACTCTTTGAATTGCTTTAATTTCCAGTAAGTAGCTAAGTAAAGATACAATCAAAAGCTTCAAAAGAAGTGTGAAAAGGGTATACATATTTGGGTAGGTAGAGGGCATATATGGAAGAGGGAATGTCGGGATTTTATGTTGGGGCACCACGCGGCGGCGGCGGCGGTGGAGGGAGTAAATGTGGGCGGTGGAATCCGACGAGTGAGCAGGTTAAAGTTCTGACGGAGCTCTTCAGGGCGGGGCTCCGAACTCCGACCACCGATCAGATCCAAAAGATTTCTTCTCAGCTCAGCTTTTACGGCAAGATTGAGAGTAAGAACGTGTTTTATTGGTTCCAAAACCATAAAGCCAGAGAGCGACAGAAGCGTCGCAGAGTCGTCTTGGTCGACGAAACCAAGGAAGATAACCTTATTCCCCAACACCCACGTAAGGATACCAATATCCCATCAACCAAACGTAAGTTTCCTCCTACTCTTATTGGTTTGAGCCAGTTAACTAAGGTCAATCTTAATTAATTGTGTATTTCATTACTTCTTTACTGACGAGGTTTACATAATACACACCCTCAGATAGTGATTATGAATTTTTCAAGTTACTTATGAAAATGATTTATTGACCTCTGAAGTACTATTCTTTTTCTAATTATGTTTATTAAATAGGTTTTTCAGAAATAAATACCAAATACAATGAAGTATCTGACGCTGAAAGAGTGATAGAGACTCTGCAACTCTTTCCGCTGAACTCAACAAGAGAATCTGAACCAGAAACGGAAAAACTGAGAGTTTTCGGGAACGAGGAAGAAGGATGCAATAATAACAAGGAGAATTATTCTTCATTTGGATACACCACCATTCATGGTGCCGAAGTGCATCATTATAATCCTATGTTAGATCTCCNCTACTACTACTACTACTACTACTATTACATATTTTATAAGGTTATTTATGTCTTTTAAAACATATTTCATTGCTATTCCTTAAACCAATCAAACACTGTAAGATAATTCCTAAAGTCTATTTCTTCTGCGAACCAAATAATAGAATACAATTCCTATTCTATTCCTTGCCTATTCAATTCCTTATGAAATAGCATTCCTATTACTTCAAAATTCATTCCGTGAACTAAACTTGCTGTCAATTCCGTTGCAAAAACTAGGTTATATCTTTTTAACCGATTGTCATCCCTTAGTACAAATTTATGGGAAGAAATTGTTTATATTACTATACAGTAGAGATGTTTATGCGGATCGATAGGGCAGTGTGGACTAGCAAAAGCCCATGGCCCCGTGGTTTTATTGTAGTTTTTAAATATATAAATTTTGTATATTAATTCTAAATTTAATATTATGAAAAATTGAATTAAAAATAACTTCAGTATTAACTGAACCAGACACATAAAATGGGACGAAGAGAGTAATATAAAGTGCATGAACCCATGGTTGTATGACTTGTATCACATTTCCAGCAGTGTACTATATAGTTCGTGTGCACATACTGTGAAGAAGCATATGTAGGTAAGCATTGAGATGCTCAGATGCAAGGTATCTTAATTTGCATGCATGGTGTTAAAGAAGAAACATTATGTATCACACGAATTTCTTGACCTTATTATGCTTTGTTAAAATCATGTGCTGCTATCTTCGTCGACTACTAAAATGGCAAGTAAAATTCTCAATCATCACTTGGGTTTATGCATGTTTATTTTATTTTATTTTTTGTTTTTTTTTTTGTTTTTTAATGCAATGAGTTACTACAAGAGGGAAGAAAAAAGCACAAAAGTGTCCGGCAGAATTTCGTTCAATAGTTTAAGGGTCACCCGAAAAGTTTTGCTCTTACGATATGATGATGTTTGATTCTCACTGAATACATGTGGGTCATTGAGAGACCAAAAGTTCAAAAAATTAATTGATCAGAGGAGATGGAGACTCCTTATGTGCAGAGTATACTACAAACAGGGATAGAAATTAAAAAATAATTGAGTGACTGGCTATTTAGCTCT
>NXFB01000954.1:7133-27129 GCA_002525835.2 Ipomoea batatas
GGGGTTAAAAGGAATTTTTCAGAAGTAAAATTTGAATGGGAGGTTTGTTAATTAACAGATGATTGAGGGTGGGGTCGGTTTTTTCAAAAAATTTCTCGTGCAAATGCAATATTCTTGTGAGACCAATTGAATAAATAAAAGAGTAGAACATGCCCCTACAGGCATAGTTGAAAAAATTGTCAAGCTCTCGGGGAGCGTTTAGCGCCTAAGATGCCTAGGCAGTGATTAATCGGTGCCTAGGCGTTGGTGTGTTTTTTATTTTATTTTTTATTTTTTAAAAATTTGTTTAGGTATTCTTAATTTTTAAAGACTAATAGTTATAAAGTATATAATGCTTTAACAGTTAATACTAAATTATTAAATATTAACCTAAAAATATCTAGAGTTTGTACAATTTAGTGTAATTTCGCTCAAAACGTTGTTGTTTTGAGTGATATAACCCATTAAAAAAAAGAACACTAGTTAATTGGCCGACTAGTCGATGCCTAGGAGGTCTAGTTGGCGCTTAAGAGCCCAAGACGGTCAGTACTTAGGCGGCCTAGGCGGTCTCCAAGCCGGCCAACCACCTAGACCATCATTTAAGGTGATACGCAAAGCGGTCGACCAGCGCCTAGCGCCTAGCAGGCGGGGATTAATCGACACCTAGGCGGGATTTTTACAACACTACCTACAGGTGCGCATAATAAGCTGGTCAATTTTTTTTTTTTACTTTTATATTTTCTTCTTTTTTCCTTATTTTTCCTTTTTCTCTATCCCACAATCTTACATCGAATATAATAAAGAAAAAAAAAACACAATTTATGAAGATGCTATTATGTTATCAATTCAACCATATATAAGTATCTTATTAGTAGTTTTATAAAACTTCTATCAACAAATATTATTTATTTATGTTTGACATATGTATGGCGTGGTCAAGTGGGATGAAATAGCTCTCAAGTCTCAATGGAGGTGGTATTGACTCTTTATGTCATAACACACCATCAAGTAGTGAATGCGGGTTTCTCTCGTCACCAAAAACATAAACTATAAATGAAAAGCAAAAAATTAAGGAATTAAAAGAAAATAACACTTTTTAATTTGTCCCTAAATTAGAGAAAAATAACTATTTTATCCTTCAATTATATCTCATAAGTATTTTATGTTCATCCATCGTTTGTGATTGTTTTTTTCTGATTCTTTAATTTTGTTAGGGTCACATTATGGAACAAAAAATACAATTTAATAGATAATTAAGGAAATAATAAAAAGAAAGACTGCGAACTTTATGCATAAGTTAGAGGAAGAAAAAAACAAGGTATTGGCTATCTGACCCTTGTTTGGTAACATAGTTAGCTTATCAGTTAATTTTGACTTAGTTGACTACTGTTAAATGTTTGACTTGGTTAAACAATCAATATAAATATTTGATTAATTAGCTTTTTGCTTCAAACACTAAAATTAAAAAAGCTACTCAAAATGGTTTTTCCGATCAGCTTGTAAGAAAGTCATTTTGCATGCAATCAGCTATGCCCTAACAGCTAATTTACTAAACATCTTTCTACAATCCAGTCTAATTAAACTCACTAACCCAATCAGCTAAAAGCTATCAGCTAATGGGGTGTTTGGCAAACAGCTGATAGCTGGTTGGTTTAGCTAGTAGTTGATGGTTGGTTGCGTTAACTGATTTGACTAGCTGGTTGTATTAACTGGTTATAAAAAACTGTTTGGTAAATTAGTTGTTTACTAGTAGGTGATTGAATGTAAAATGGCTTTTAAGGGTATGAGTGTATTATATTATTTCAAGTTTTCAACCTTTAAATATAACAAGAAAATAAACTCTTATTAATAAATACTTATAAAATTTGGATATCATCTATACTTTTTTAAGGGCATAAGTTAATTATTTTTGTTTATTTAACTCTTATTAAATTATACGAGTATTCTAAAATAATTTTTAATATGTATTTATTTTCTATTATTATTATTATTAAAAATAACAAACCCATTACCTATTTTTTATTATTATTATTATTATTATTATTATTATTATTATTATTATTATTATAAAATAACAAACACACCACCCATTTAAAAGTAAATCACATTGATTTCAAATGATAAAATAGTCAATATACCATTGTTCCGAACAAGCTAATACAAAAAGCTACATTCATTAGCTTTTCAATTTTTAGCTTATTGACCCAATAAGCCAAGGCCAATAAGCCAAGGCCAATAAGCCATTTACCAAACACTTCAAAATAGCTTATTGGTTGGTCAAAAAGCTAAACTCGGTCAAATAAGCTAAAATTTGACTTATACGCCAATAACCAAACACCCCTAATAACTATTTACCAAACACCTCACTATTTGCAATCACTGTATATAATTATATATAGCCGACGGCTGAAACAAATAGTATTAGTCGGTACGTAAATTAATATAATGACTAATTTCGCCAAAGGATTAGAATGGAAGGTCGTATTTGGAGCAAGTTGAAGCCATATTCAGTGGGCGGCATAAATGTTTGGTTTAGACGCACTAAACCCTCATGT
The DNA here is from genome assembly GCA_002525835.2 of Ipomoea batatas. Classification (NCBI taxonomy): domain Eukaryota; kingdom Viridiplantae; phylum Streptophyta; class Magnoliopsida; order Solanales; family Convolvulaceae; genus Ipomoea; species Ipomoea batatas. The sequence continues at coordinate 9,668 of NXFB01000954.1, forward strand.
CAGGAGTCAGGACTCTAATTGCTCTGGTCAAACCTTTAAGACCTGTACTAGATTAGACCTCAAATTAGGGGAAAAAGCACTATGAAATGTTTTGCGATAGTTGATATCAGATAGTTGATTGGTTTAGCTAACAATTGATTGCTGATTATGTGAGTTATTTTGATTAGTTCATAATATTAGTTGATTATAGAAAAATTGGTGTCTATTAAATTAATTGTTTGCTCTTAATTGATTACATCTAAAATCAACCTTAATTATGCATGTTTTGTGATATTTGTTTAATTCATAAATTATTTTAACAATTTATTATTATTATTTTTTTGAAAGTAAACAATTAATGCATTAAATTATAAGAAAGACAGTTTGCAAAAAAAGCAGGCGGAGTGTAAAACCATTCCCCACAACCTGACACTGAAAAGACCTCCCTAGCAACAGCGTGGGCGACACAATTCACAGATCGTTTTACAAAACGGAATTCAACATCTTCAATCCAATGCCTTTTAACCAACTCAGGGTCTCACACTCTCACGTAAACAAATAGCTTCAGCCTCCTTAACGGTGTAAGACCCTAACATTCGGACATTATTCTTCGCTACCAAGAAATTGCTGCCATCATCCCTTAAAACCCAGCCTAGACCCATAGCCGAATTAACATAATCAAATGTTGCATTTGTATTTAACTTCAGGCGTCCCCTTGCTGGCTGAACCTAATGATTATTCTCAGCAAATGTAATACTTACAAAACTTTGGGCGATTGCATGCTTCCAATTAGCTAAAAAAGTAAATGTTAGGCCTTAGTCTGTGGTTGCTTGTTTACCTATTGTTTTGTTTCCACTTCTTGTGCTTTGTACTGTGTATATAATTGCTTCCTGATGTCAATAATATTTGTCTTGTTCTGAGTTCCTACATGGTATCAGAGCCATCACTCTAGCGAGAAATATTATCTTAAAATTTTTTTTTCCTCTTCTTGTCACGCTTCCCAACTCATTGCAACACAAACTATGGCGGTTGTTCCCCAAAATGCGGTTACGGAAGAAGACTTGGTTGTTCACATTTTCACTCAACTGGATGAAGCCTACGATGTTATTGTAGGTGCTCTGCGTGTACGCACTGAACCACTCACGTTCGATGAACTCCATGATATCCTCAGCGACGTTGAAAGGACACTGAAGGTTGGGGATGTCGCCTCTCCAGTCCATATTCCCACCGCTCAATTAACTCAAAGGCGGTCTAATGGGCAGGCTGATCACAACCCGACCAATCGTCGTGGCCGAGGCGGACCCAATGGACGAGCTGACCAAACTCGTTCCTTGTCCGGCAAACCAGATCGGTTTTGCAACTATTGTCAATTCCCTGGTCATGATGCTCGCTTTTGTCGGAAATTAGCCAGGTTTCTTAAAGATAACAATATATCGGTGGTTGATCGTACTCAGGCTTCCCGCCCCTCCCCTTCGATTCACTCCACCGCCACCACGCCACCGGCTACCCAACCATGGCTGATGGATTCCGGGGCCTCGCATCATACCGTTACTGATACCGGGTCACTACAAGCATTCTCCGACTATACTGGCCCTGACGAGATTGTGCTAGGCGATGGTAAGTCCCTCAAAATTTCTCACACCGGGTCTCCCTCTCTTCCTACCTCAGTGCCTAATCGGTCTTTTGTCCTCTCAGATGTGCTTTGTGTCCCTCGTTTAAACAAAAACCTAGTTTCAGTTTCAAAATTATGCAAAGCTAACTCGGGTTTTGATAAATTTTTTGACACTCATTTTGTTGTCAAGGATCGAATGTCGTGCACCCCTCTCTTGCAAGGTCCGGTAGAGAATGACGTCTACATGTTCCCGGTCTCGCCATTGCAAGTGCATGCAACCTCAGTCTTGTCCATCCCAATTTTACATCATCAATTCGGCCACCCTAGTCACCGTGTTTTAGCTTCCATTCTTCATGCCAATAATGTTCGTTTTAGTCCACAAGAACTTAAATTTTTCTCTTGTACCTCCTGTCAAGTCCATAAGAGCCATAAATTACCTTTTGCTTTTAATTCTCTATCTAGCACTAGACCTTTAGAACTTATTTACACTGATGTTTGGTGCTCTCCAATTCATTCTGTAGATGGTTACAAATATTATGTTCACTTTGTTGATCATTTTTCCAAATATGTGTGGCTGTTCCCAATCAAATTTAAATCGAATGTCCATTGTGTATTTCTCCAATTCAAAACTATGGTCGAAAATTATTTTGGCTGTAAAATAATTTCTATGTTTTCTGACAACGGAGGATAATACGTTAAGTTAATTCCAATCTTTAATAGCTTGGGAGTGTATCATTTTACATCCCCCCCTCATACGCCTGAACACAATGGTTCGGCCGAACGGCGTCATAGGCACATTGTTGAGACAGGCATGGCGTTGCTCTACCATGCTTCCATGCTGACGCCCTATTGGTCGTTTGCGTTTCAAACTGCTGTCTATCTAATTAATCGTATGCCCACTGTGGTTCTGCAAAACTCTAGACCCTATGAAATACTTTTTCGTGAACGACCCAACTATAACAAGATTAAGCCATTTGGGTGTTGTTGTTTTCCATGGCTTAAGCCATATTTCCCCACAAAATTGAGTCTCAAGTCCTTGCCTTGTGTCTTCCTCGGATATTCCCTACAACAATCAGCCTACAAATGTCTTGAACCAATCAGTGGGCGCACCTATATTTCACGCCACGTTACCTTCAGTATAAATGAGTTTCCCTTCTCAGCTGCAGTCTCCCACTATAACTCTACCACCCCTATGTCTTCTGATTCTTCAAATAGTTCTGCTGGGATTCTTGTCTCTTCTCCGCTCGTATTGCATCCGCATATGACTCCTCCTGCATCAGTTGTGAGTCCGTTACCGTCGGCCTCTTCTTAGCCTACCTCCAGTAATTCATCGCCTAGCACTCCCTCTGCAGCGAGCTCAGAACCAATCGAGGTGCCTGTTCCCGATCCTGTGGGTGACGTCTCGGCAGGTGTGGACTCCTTGCCTTCGTCAGCGTCACACACGTCTGAGTCGGGTGCTACAGTCTCCACTCAGCCTGCCGACGACTCAAGTTCTCTCCCGGCTGGCAGTGGTCATTCTTCTGGTAATTCTGTAGGTCCTCAGGTGGATGACTCCTCGGTGGGCTCTGTTGTTAGTGTGCCGGACCCGATTGCAGCTTCTCGGCCTAAACGAAATCGCAAGCCGAACCCAAAATACTTTAATAAGAATTTTGTGAATGTGACTTCCCTGCACCCTGTGGAGCCATCGGTGGAGCCTCACTCTGTTTCCCAAGCTCTGAGGAGTAGTCTCTGGAGGGATGCTATGGCTGCTGAGTATGATGCTTTGGTGCGTAATTCCACGTGGCAGTTGGTGCCTCGGCAGAAGCAGTCCGTGGTAGGTTTTATATGGGTTTTCCGGGTGAAGAGGAAGCCGGATGGCACGGTTGACAGGTATAAAGCGCGCTTGGTTGCTAAGGGTTTTCTCCAAGAACCTAGTAGGGACTATTTTGAAACCATTAGTCCTGTAGTGAAACCGGTCACCATTCGGGTGATAGTAACTATTGCACTGTCCCGGGGCTGGTTACTGCGCCAGCTTGATATTAACAATGCTTTCCTGAATGGTACTCTCTTTGAAGAGGTTTACATGGAACAGCCTACTGGTTTTGTGGATGGTGATTTTCCGGGTCATGTATGTAAGCTTCGTAAGGCCATCTATGGTTTGAAACAGGCCCATCGGGCCTGGTACTTGAAATAGGCCCTTCGGGTCTCGTTTGGTTTCAAACGCTCGGTGGCCGATTCCTCGTTGTTTGTTTACTGCTCTGACGGTGTGCTTTTATATTTTTTGGTCTATGTGGATGATATCATCCTTACAGACAACAGTGATGAATTCTTGCAACGTTTTGTCTTGCGTCTGTCCTACCGGTTTTCTCTCAAGGATCTGGGCCCCTTGCACCATTTCTTGGGGGTTGAGGTGGTTCCCGCTGAAGGTGGCCTATTTCTCTCTCAGAGTCAGTATGTGGTTGACATACTTGAGCAGTTTGGTATGACGGGGGCGGAGTCTGTCTCTACCCCGATGCCTGTGTCTGAGGATCTCGGGGCTGCTGGCTCCTCAACAATGATCCTACGTTGTTTCGTCAGGCTATTGGTCGGTTGCAATATCTGGCCATTACTCATCCTGATATCGCTTTTTCCGTGAACAGACTGGCTCAGTACATGGCCTCGCCTTCTAAGGTTCAGTGGCAGGCTGTGAAGCGGGTGCTTCGTTACTTAAAAGGTACGGTGCATCATGGTCTTTACTTTTCGGGTCGTGGTTATCTCGCCTTGTCTTCCTATTCTGACTTCAATTGGGGTGGTATTCGTGACGGGGGCGGTCCACCACAGCCTATGTTGTCTATTTTGGGCCTAATATTGTTTCCTGGCGGTCCTCGAGACAACGTTCTGTGTCTTAGTCCTCCACTGAGGCTGAGTATCGGGCCCTTGCGAATTCGGCTACTGACGTTATGTGGATTCTCAACTTGCTTGGTGAGCTTGGGGTGCGGTTGCCTGCTTCGCCCACGTTGGTGACGGATAATTTGAGTGCTACTTATGTTTGCAAGAATCCGGTTTTTCATTCTCGCATGAAACATTTGGCTCTGGATTATTTCTTGGTTCGTGAGCTGGTTACTTCTGGTGCAATGCGTGTTCGCTATGTTAAGTCCTCCGACCCGGTTGCTGATGTGTTAACAAGCCGCTTACTGCTCGGCTGTTTTCTGGGTTCCGTCTCAAGCTTGGTCTCATTGATGGAGCCTCAATCTTGCGGGGGCGTGTTAAGCCTTAGTCTGTGGTTGCTTGTTTACCTATTCTTTTGTTTCTGTTAGTTTGTTTCCACTTCTTGTGCTTTGTACTGTGTATATAATTACTTCCTGATGTCAATAATATTTGTCTTGTTCTGAGTTCCTACAGTAAAGGCCCTTCTTAATATTAAATGCATCTTCTTAATATTAAATGCATGTCAAAATCAATCCCCTTCCATACAACCTCATTCCTGCTACACTATATACCCAACAAGCCATGATAAACTTAGCTATCCTAGAAGATCACCACCCGAAAAATTTTGATATAACAAAAAAACCACTTAATAACATTATTACCATGCATGCATATGAGTTGCTCGTGGTAAACCGATTGCATTCCAGATTTTCATAGCCTCAGTACACTTAGCAAAAATATGACATGCTGATTCATCTTCACGCCTGCACATATGGCAAATTAATGAGCAGTGTACACTACTACAAAAATAACATATAACGTCAGACATATAATGTCGGTTTTTTGAAAAATCGACGTTAAATTTGAAATGAAAATTTGAAAACCATATAACGTCGGTTGTTTATAAATAACCGACGTTGTAAATCACGAATAAAAAAAAATAAAAAATAAAAATAACATACGACGTCGGTTAATTAAATAACCGACGTCGTATGTCTTACCCGAAAAAAATAACATACGACGTCGGTTAATTAAATAACCGACGCCATATGTCTTACCCCAAAAAAAATAAAAATAAAAATAATAACATACGACGTCGGTTAATTAAATAAGTGACGTCGTATGTCTTACCTGAAAAAAAAAAAAAAAAAAAAACATACGACGTCGGTTACCGACGCCGTATGTCTTAAGCAAAAAAAAAATGATAAAAATAACCGAATCGTTATATGTGTAATTAAAAAAAAAATATTAGCACACATTATATCCTTATTTATTTTAGGAAAAAAAAAACAAGAATTATATATATAACGTCGGTTCCTACATGAACCGACGTTGTATATATAAAATAAGTTTTTGTATATTAATACTCTTAAATACGTAAGTTTTTGTATATAATTCCTGCATTCACCGACTCCTTCCCGAAAGAAAAAACGTTAGACACAGAGGAAACCCTTCGCACTGAGCCCTTGCTAAACTCAGAGCAGGAAATCAACCTCTCCGTTCAACACCTCCGAAGGACCCCATCGCCGCTGTCCCTAGCGAGGAATATGGGAAAGAGACGTGGAGAATCTGGGAAAGCGATGGGGGAGTGGTGATTACGAATATGAGGAAGCGATGGAGGAGTGGTGATTGAGGATCTACCGATGGAAGAAGCAGATAGCAAGGTATTTCAATCTGATATACTGAATCTGCTCTCTCCTCTCTGACTCAGTTCGTTTTTTTTTTCTTTTTCTTGTTGCCCAGATTATGGCTTCATCTATTTTCCAAGAGTTCAAAGGAGAAAAATAGGAAGTACATGATTATGCCTTCATTCATTTTTCTTCTTGTTTTCCAGATTATACCTTCATTTTTTTTCTAGTTGTAATATTTGCATCAGGATGAAGGAGAGATGAAATGCAAGGCAACAAATGCCTTCATTCTCTATTTTTTGGTTGTCCAGTGCCTGCGGAGAGATTACAACTGCAGAGGCGGAGCGATGCCGTCATTCTTTTTCTCGGCTGTTCTGCGGCGAGCTTTTGCAGCAAAGCATGGACTACAGGACGAAAGTGGCCGATCTGCGGAGATGGATGAAGGGCTTCCGGCAAAGCAGATTACATCCTGCGTATCTCTTTTTCTTTTTTTTTTTTTAAGAGATACTACGTCTGTTGTCTATAACAACCGATGCCCTATCTAATTTTTTTATTTTTTAAATAGAGATACGACGTCGGTCGGTTTTTTTTAAAAAAAACTGACATCGTATCTCTATTTAAAAAATAAAAAAATTACATACGGCGTCGGTTCTTTTAGAACCGACATCGTATAATTTATTTACTACGTCGGCGAGAACTACGTCGCAAAATAACCGACGTTGTATATAGAAAATAACCGACGTTAAAAGTGTTTTTTGTAGTAGTGGTATATGTTTAGAAGCTAAGGCATCCATTGAAGGTAAATAAAAAGAAACCAACTGCCAACAGAAATGTTTGACTTTCAGAGGTATATGTAAATTCTAGGGCTGTCAAAGTGGGCCGAAGCTTGCGGGCCAGCCCGCACCCGCCCCACCGTGGGGCGGGTTAGGGCCACAAGAAAGATCGCCCGCGAAAATGCGGGCCTAACGGGCTTGGCCCGCAGCTCGCGAGGGTCGCAGGCCAACCCGCGGTCCAATTTAAAAAAAAAATTAAATATTCAAATGCTACACAGCAAGGCAGTGGGCAGTACACTGCCTTGCTGTGTAACATTATATATATAATGTATTAACATTATATATATATATATATATATATATATATATATATATATATATTACAAAATTCAATTTTTAAAATTATTAAACACAAAAAACTTAATACTATTTGTAGACTTATTTTTTTAAACTTTGAATTAATATTAATTTTTGTTAAACTATAAAGTTGGATTGTAAATATGTAAGTTAGTAAGTATTTTTAGATTCTACTTATTTTTTAAAACTTTGAAGTAATTTAAAAAAAAAAAAAAGCCCGCGGGGCCCGCCAACCCACGTGGGGCGGGTTAGAGTTGTATGAACCCTAGCCCGCGGGCCGGCCCACAAAAACCCGCCAAACATTAGACCTGCGGTGGGGCGGGCCAGCCCGCTTTAACAGTATTAGTAAATTCCACAATCTTAACCAAGGTTGCACATCATGCATCGTACCAATATGCCGTCTATAACACGACTTAACAGTATAATCACCCTTTGGATCCTAATACCAATACCATGAGTCCGCGGGTTTTCGAAGGGTAGTAGGAATATCCATAATCAATTTTGCATCAAGAACATTAAACAGATTCATAACATGGTTAACATTCCATCCCATACCTTGATCGTTAAAAAGGGTTACAACCGGGGCCCCCTTAACTTCCTCACTGTGCTAGTTTGCAGAACAACAACTAACCTTTATCTCAGGTAACTAAATTATTTCAATTCTTATTATATTGCTATTATCTGTTTTCTAACTTGTATCTAAATTTCCAGACAAACACAAAGGTCTCTTGCCTGCATTTGAGGATGTACTACCATATGCCACACATATCTCCATTGGAACACGAAGCTAGCAGGTTTGTGGGCAAGGCAATGAAGGATCACTATGCACAGCAGCCATGGCAAACCGTGAACACTTTCACTGATGCTATGGAGGAAATTAAGAAGTTGGATGTCGAGGCATACAAATGGCTAGCAGAGAAACACCCTTCACAATGGTCAATGTCTAATTTCACCCCTTCTATTTGTGATATACTAGTGAACAATATATCTAAAAGTTTCAATCTCATGATATGAGATGCAAGGGAAAAACCACTAATTTCTTGAGTAGAATCTATTAGGAAGTTACTTCTGGCAAAACTATTTGAAAATAAACAAAAAGCTATGAACTAGAAGGGGCTATTCTACCCTGCAATTATTAAAAAAAATTGCCTTAGTTGAGAGGCTGTTGCTGGATGTTTAGGGGCTCAAAGTGATGAAAATCTATTTGAGATAAGGTTCATGGTAGGGTTAGAGGGGTTAGAGCAACAAACTGTGAATTTGTTGAGGGGTAGGCGTAGTTGTAGTTGTAGGAGATGGGACTTAATTGGGATACCTTGTAAACATGTTGTGTGTGCAATTTGAATGAAACATGGAAAAAGGGTCTGTGCATCATTATGTTATACCCTTGCTACTCAATAAGCAATTACTTGAATACCTATGGAGGTAGGATAAAGCCACTTACTAGTCCTACTAATTGGCCAAGGTCAAACAAGGAACCATCGTTGCCCCCACTATACACAAGCAAGCCTAGCAGACCAAAAAAATTGAGAAGCAAGGGAAAGATGATCTAACCAAGGATGGGACACATGTGAACCATAGCTTGCTAGTTAAACATTGCAGGAAATGCAATAAGACTGAGCATAACTCTATAACATGCCCTGAAGATCCTATTGCAAAACAAAGAAAGGTAATGGTATAATCTACATTTAATGTATGCATATATTTATTATATTGGAAATACATCAATCCATTTTTCCTTGTCATGTAGCTCAATCCAAGAAAAAGGAATAGGAAAACCAAATCTATTGTAGCTCAATCCAGTTCTATACCTCCTGTTGCAGCAGAAGACAATATTGAATTCTGGAATGAAGCAGCAGAGGTGGCAACATTGTATGATGGACTTGAACCTGTTGTTACAGCCCGCCTGAAGAAATCTCAATTACACAGCCAGAGATTGGCTTTTGCAGCACTCAACAAGAAGAAATTGGACCATTACCCAGTAAGAATATTTGTCCAGGACCTCCTCCTAAAAGGTCTAGATTAGGGTTGACATCAAGAAAGAAATTACTTGTTAGGAATGGACCTCTGACAAGATCTAGGACGACACTGAAGTCAAGGTTCACCAACACCTTTGACAAACCTGTGCAAATTGATTGAATATGAATCACTAATGCTTTTTTGGTACTGTATATGTATGGCAATGTTGATCCTTGTGGACCACTTTTTTTTTTGGTATTATATATGTATGCTAGGGTTGATCTTTGTGGTGTGGGTTTTTTGGTATTATGTATGATAGTGTTCATCAACCTTATTTGGTAACATGTGGTTTTTTTTTTGGCACAATGACATTGTATCGGCCTTATTATTGGCATACATAAAATGGTTGTTATTGGTAGTCTTCCATTATTGACATTAAATATACTTATTTGTTATGTTTTTACCTTATTGGCAGCCTTCTATTATTGACATTAAGTATACTTGTTTGTTATGTTTTTACTTTATTAGTTGCCTTCCATTATTGAAAGGAAATGTAGTTGTGTTTCTTTTGGTTTTAGCTTAAATAACACAGTGACACAATGGCACTACCATTGTCAATCCAAATAAAAAAATATTCCATTGACAAATCAAAAGAGTACATTGTTCACTACAAAACATTGACATTACCAAACCAAACAACAATTATGAAAACATATACAAATTGTTCCCTACAGATACAACAATTGAAAGATAACCAATTAACAGTACAATAAGGGAAACTATAAGCATCATCATCATGGATCTACATTTTCTACTCCTACGATTACCTTTCATTTCACTATCTTCCCATATTCTCAACTTACATTTTAAATTTGCTATTTCTCCTTCATTTTTGTTAATTCTCTTCAATAGGCCCGGTATAATCCTCTTTGACCTAGGGCACATTGGGGGGTCGTACCAAGCCACAAATCCATCCTGACAAAATTTCACAAATTTAAAAAATATAAAGTTAGTGATTTTCCTCCGAACAATTTTGCTTCCTCCTTTAGATCCTTGCATTTTCCTTTGAACAATTTTGCTTCGACTCTACCCGACAAATTCAGTTCCTATATGAAAGAGAACAAATTTGCTTTGTGAAATTTGCAATCAAGAACAAAATACTTAGGGATGGAATAAAGAGAAGGAGATATCGTGAAATGATGCAATTACCCCCTTTCAAACGGCCTTCAAACGAAAATACAGACAGAAGACTAAAATTGTCTCTGTCACAATAACTCTATCCATAAATTGTCCAAATTTTTAATGGAAGACTAAAATTTCTCCATGCCACTATAAGTCTATGACCAAAAAAGAAATTCATTGTAATTACAAAGAAATACTCTGTAGTTAATAACAATTTAGTATTAAAAATATAAATTCAAATAAGAAGATAAGAGCAAATTGCACTTTTAGTCCTCGACTATTGTGGCATTGCCACATTTAGTCCTATTCTTTTAATTTTGTCATATTACATCCTTAACTTTGAACAAGTTCTACTTTTAGTCATCGGCTATTGTGTCATCGCCACATTTAGTCCTATTCTTTTAATTTTTCCATATTACATCCATGACTTTGAGCAACTCCCACATTTAGTTCTTAACTATTATGACATTGCCACATTTGGTCCTATTCTTTTAATTTTTTCATATTACATTCATGACTTTATATGAGTTACCATAGGTATATAGATTTTTTTCTTTTGTCATATGTCAATTTAAGGATATCACTGTATTTCAATATCGTAACTCATATTTCTAACGGTAAAATAATGGAATTTTTAACGGAAGATTAATGGTGGCAATCAAATGAAATATGAAAAAATTAAAAGAATAGGACTAAATGTGGCAAATCCATAATAGTCGAGGACTAAAAGTGAAAGTTACTCAAAGTCATGGATGTATTATGACAAAATTAAAATAATAGGACTGAATGTGACAATGACACAATAGTCAAGGACTAAAAGTGGAAGTTGTTCAAAGTCAGGGGTGTAATATGGCAAAATTAAAAGAATATGACTAAATGTGGCAATGCCACAATAGTCGATGACTAAAAATGTAATTTGCTCAGAAGAGAATAAACATAAGTTATTAATAATAATTCAACATAACAGTCAATATGTAGATTTGGGATCAAATGTGGTAGGCTTCCTAAGTGCGGATGTGCAGATTCATCTAATCTGTCCATCTAAAGCATGATTAAAGGCCAAAATTCAATGAAAAGAGGAAAAATATGGTGGCATATTTGTAATTTTCTGTAAATATGATTGGATTGATGGTGCAATTGGAAATGCTTTATGGTACATTTGGAAATGCTTCACAGTGCATTTGGAAATGCTTCACGTTGCATTTAGAATTTGGAAATGCTTGGTCATGTATTGAGACTGCTTGACAGTGCATTTGGAAACTCTTGCGATGAAATAAGGGATGAAGGTGATGGGAATTAGGTAGAACATGCCTTCTATGTACTCAAAACATTCCCAAATACATCGTTAAGCATTTCCAAATGTATCGTCAAGCAATTCCAAAATGCACCATCAAGCATTCTGAAAATGCATCGTCAAGCATTTTACAAGTGCACCCGTCAAGAATTTTCAAGTGCACCATCAAACATTTCTAAGTGCACTATCATTGCAGAAAATTACAAAAATGTCACCGCATTTTTTTTTCTCTTATCATTGATTTTCAACTATTGATCGTGTTAAGATGGATGGACCATATATGTCCACACTTGAACCTGGCCCTATATATAGGACAAAGTCATTTTTATAAATATTACAAATTTCAAAAGTTTGTAATATTTATGAAAATGACCTTGCTTTTTTTTAATTGATTTCTTATCCATCAGATCTTGCAAATCGATTGTTTGAATTTGTTCACAAATTCTTATATATATATATACACACACACACACACACACACTGTGATGGACTGAGAGTCAATTAAAATATCGGGCTTTAGATGAGTTTTAATGATATTAAAAATGTAAATTAGAATAAAAATTGAATAAATATAAATGCTATAAGGGAAAATGATGATTTAAGTCCATGAATTATTACCATATACAATTTTTTCCTTTTAATATGTGTAGTTTTACTAACCACTAACATATTTTATTAAAATTAAGTGTGACCTGCAACGTGACCAGCACCATCTGAAAGGTAACCACGGTGTCACGCTGCAAGTCACACCGTGACCTCCGAAAAAAACGGCGTCACGCTGCAAGTCACACACGCTGCAAGGTAACCACGGTGTCACGCTGCAAGCATATTTATAGGTTAATTAACGGCTTATCAGTATGGTAATATCACTATTGTTGTTTAAAATAAAAACCCCCAAAATGGCATATGAATTGAAAGTGCTTATAGATTGAAGAACCCCTCTAGCTTATTGACATGGAAACAACAAAATACTTAGATCCATAAGAACTCACTGGAAGTAAATCAACCAGATAGTTGATATATAACACATGGTAATTGGGTTGACTTTTTAGTCAAATCACTCAATCGGTAACGTTGTCTAGAATGTACGTTGTAGTTTAAGTGAGTAGATACCACAAAGTTCAAATTGGATATGTGAACCAGTCACATGGTTAGTAAAGTGATTGAGCTATTCCAACTGCTTGGTCATCAAGAGCATGTTGCAAAGGTTTCTGTATATTTAGGTACATTAAGAGAGGAAGATTTTCCACTCTTGGTCAAAACAAGTATTGGACTTGTGAAATACCTTGAGACTTGTGGGTGGCTAGGTGATAAAAACATAAGTTCTCTAAACTTGTATTTGGAGTGTGTTAGGAACCCTTTGTACTTAGATTTTGATGATACCAAACTTAGTAGTTTAGACCCCTAAATTCGTCTGTTAGGTCGAGTCTTTAAGCTGAACGAATTGATAGTCGAATCGTTAATCAAAAGAGATGTCAACATGAATTCGTGGACATTAACTCGACATACCTCATTCAACATCGACGAATCATGAAAGACCGAAGACTTGAAGACATGAAGTTCAGAAGACAAAGGCCAAGATGTTACCAAAAGACCGAACCATAGAAATGTCCACCTCTTGAAGTTTATCAAGGCCGAATGACAAAGAACGATCATTCGTGGAGTTATGGGGCGGATGATAAAGTCAATCATGTGTAGTTGAGCAATGAAGACATGAGTCGTTACACGATTCATTTGGACTAGCCAGAAACATTCACTGAGCGATTTTCTATCTAAAGCCTAAAGTATGGGATGTTTTGTCTTGGACAAACCGAGTTCTAAGAACAGATACCAAAGTTAACTTTCATTAAATACCATGTCCTTTTGCGCAGAACTATAAGATAAAAAGTCTGCATGCATTAAGGTTAAAACGACTAGAAAGTACTAACACCCACATGTGCTCAATACTCACTAGTCAAATGTGGTTTGAAAATTTGTCTTCCCTCCAATGGAATAAATTTCCTCACCTATAAATATCCCCTTCCCCTTTAGAAGGAGGTGTTGGTCATTCTAAAAACATACAAGCTTTCAAAAAGTTTAAGTTTACAAGTTGCAAGCGACCAGTGATTGAGAAGAGAGAAATAGTTTCAAAGATTCACATCTAGAACTCTAAGAAATCTTGAGTTGCTTCAATGAACACATTTAGACTCATTCAAGCCAAGATTTCAGTTGTAGAAAAAAGGAAACCCTTTCTTCAAACAACACTCTATACTTGGAGAAGTAGAAAGAGGCAAATTATACTCGAGGAGTTGAAAAACTTGTGGTGCAAGTTTGCTATCCAACTTTGTGATCAAGGAGGCAGACTTGGTGGTGATATTATACTAAAGAAGAAATTAGTGCAATCCTTCACGAGTTGTGAAAAAGAGTGGACTAGGCTTCATTAACAACCGAACCACTATAAAAATCCACACTCTCTCTCTTTACTTATTCGCATTACTTTCTAATTGCATCTTATCTCATCGACCAAGCCATATCATTTTACATAATCAATCAAACATGCAAAATCAATCTAAAAGAAACCAAGTTTTTTCGCTGCATATCTAACTCTAACCGAATCCTTAATCACATTTCTTATGAAAGAGTATTGGTTCGTGAATAAAATTTTCAAAACGCTAGTGAGTCTATTCACCCCCAACCTCTAGACTCAATCCTTTATCTATTCGGGACCAACAAGTGGCATTAGAGTACTTTTCTTGACTGGTAAGCACTCTATGAGTACTTCCTGATGATCTCATTTCAAATATAAAAAAAATCTCATTTTACTTTGCACGATCATTTTCAAATGGATCATTATCATCATCATATCATTCTAGGTGAAAGAGAGTAATTTTTTTTTTGTGGTGAGGTGGAATGAAGGTCGTAAAACGAGGAAAAGAGAATTCCCCGAGTGTCGTGATCTCAAGAAAGGTAAATTGGAGTTGAATAACGTGTTGGCATTTGGGAAGTTAAGAGGCAAGAGTTACATGAATGGCTAGAGAATGAAAAGGTCATATGAACAAAGGGGCACTAAAACTAAATAAGGTAAACTATGAAAGGGAAACGGGGATTGAGACTCTTGACTAGCACATGTGGTCGACACTACTAATAGGTTTGCAAACAACGTGATTCGGACTTGACTAGGGAGTTCATGGTACATCACCGAGTGGCATCACACTCGGACTCCCACATCCTCAGTCGGTTGGGGCATTTCATCGAATACCTTGTCTACCACTCCTCTCGGGCCTCATCCTCCCGGATAGAGGGCGGGGATGTGGATGAGTTGGACTCGTGAGAGGCCGTTATCGTGCACACACTCACTTTCACAGGGTTTGCTACCAAATGTGGCCACACTTAGGCACAAAGCATATCAAACATCAACCACACAAGTATTTGAATCCAAGTTCATCAAGCTTACAATTTTTAGGAAATATCTTAACAAGTCAACCACACAACTAGCTTTGGGGCCACCAATCCCCTAATCTAACCTAAGCTAAAATCATTCAAATTGAAGTATGTGCATCATTCAAATTGAAGTATGTGCTCCATCTCAACTAAAAGCCTAAGCTGATAGTTGGACTGCACATATTATATTTATGCTCACACGCCCCCTCAACGTGTGCGGTGGATTTTCGAGTGCAACACGTGGAAGTCTCTTTTTGAGGGTGACGCGGAGATTCGAACCCATGATATTTTGCATGGCTCTGATACCAAATTAAAGCATGTACTCCATCTCAACTAAAAGCCTAAGCTGATAGTTGGACTGCACATATTATATTTATGCTCACAATTCAAAGCAAAAGAAATAAACAAGAAATAACAATACAAGATAAAAAGGAAATGACAATGAAATTAACTAAAACAAGAGTAGAGGAAAGTTACCACATGGATCTAAGATATCCTATTACATCTTCACTCTCATCCATCTAGCTAAATCTACCATGGAAGAACCAATCTAAGCTAAGGAAATGGGGGATTTCCTCCAAAGGGGATAAAGCAAATGAAATTAGATTTGGAAAATGGGCCTCCTTTCTAAAAAAAATGCAGGGGAAGGGTTTAAATAGCCAACTCAAAGTCAAAATCTCGAAATTGCCCTTAATGGCCCGAACCACGTTGCATTCAGGCGTGGATGCGTACTGGAATTGATCCATGCAACCTCCACGCGTGGAACAAGCGTGGTTTGATCCTGCCCAGTTACTTCTTTGTTTGTTGTTTATTTTCGGCCTCGGATCCTATTCTGTCCTGCAGAAATGACTTCGAAACACACTATAAAATAGAGTTTGCAAATTTGATCACATCAGTCTTTTACGCATTAATTGATTACAAAAGGGTGCTAAAACTACGCTATAATGTCCTATGATTGACCCTAATCTCGACTATTCTTGGCGCTTATCACTAGTTATCTTATGTTTAACTTGTTGAAGTTTGACGACTAGAAGGTGCCAATGCAGGCACATCTCTCTGCGATATACGATGAAATGTGGGACGTCATATCTGATGGTCCCATAGAAATTCTAACGGTTAATACTAACCGAGCAGGAGAAGGAGAAGGAGAACCTGAACTCATTACCAAAGCAAACTCCGCTTACAATGCTGAAGAAAGGACTCGTAGCAACTTGGATAACATTGCACGAAACATTTTATTCCAAGAGTGAGAATGTGCAAGACGACAAAGGAGATTTGGAAAACTCTCATGCTCATAAGCGAAGGTGATGAGCAAGAAAAGGAGAACAAGTTAACCATCACTATGAACAACTTAAAGGACTTCAAGATGGGAGCGACCGAGTCCATAACGGAAATGGAAACCAGATTCATGAGGTTGCTGAGTGAGGTGGCTAACCTTAGCAAAGAGCTGACACAAAAGGAGATCAACCTAAAGATCCTCCGAGGCCTTCCCAAGTCATCAGAAATAAAGGTTATAGCTATGAGAGATCATTGAGATCTCAAGTTCACCCACACCACGCAGATCTTTAATGACTTGAAGGCATATGAATTCGAGCGTGAGTCCATACACGAAATAGAACTAGAGACAATGAGTGTGGCATCAGTTGCAAGCCAGCAACCATCCACATCGTCAAGGTGGAATTATAATCCTACTAAATTTTTATCTGATGAACAATTTGCTTTGTTATTAGGAAGTTCAAAAGATTCATGAGGAAGAATCAATCTCATGACAACTCGGTCACACCAAGCTCATTTGGCCGAAAGAACAACGAAAGGACGAATCAATTAAGGATTTGTGGAACCCAAAGAGTCTTAGATGCTATGCTATAACTGTCAGAGGCCTGGTCATTACAAGGTAGAATGCCCCTACCAAGTGGTCCGCAAACACTAGGATCAAACAAGAGGATCTGGCAAACAAAATAGCACGAGGAATTCTCCAGTAGAGACAAGTGGATGTAGCACCAATAACTCGGGAGGTCACTAGAAGGGTGAACGTAGAAGGAAGGCACTGGCTGTTGAAGAGACAACCAAGAAGGTTGTAGCCGTGCTATGCACTTCTAGTTCAAGCTCAGAAAGCGAAAACTCAGGAGATGAGAAGGGACTCATCTGCCTATACAGTCAACAAGAATATGACGAGGACATGTGCCTCATGGCAAATGATGAAGACGTAAATGCTCAAGTCTCCTCTACTGAATGCGATTCCGATTCTAGTTGTAATGAAGATCTTATGGATTCAGTTCTCAAACTGATGAAGGACTTCAAAGTTGTGAAAAACACTCACTTTAAACTAAAAGAAGCGAATGCTCTACTTTTGGCCGAATGAGAAGGTCTCTAAA
>NXFB01000955.1:6196-19775 GCA_002525835.2 Ipomoea batatas
GGCGCCGTACCATGTTTCGCGCTGGGCGCGCGGTGGACGCGCGTCCACTGCCGCGTCCACCCCAAATCTGCCAGAAAATTTCTAGCGCAGTCCGAAAGATTGAGCCGGTAAAAATAGTTCTCGAACTCCTTTTCACTTGAAATTTTTATGGTAGAACCCCAACTCATAGTACTTGATGTCCATAAAAAGTTTTGGTCATTTTGATCCGCGAATAAACACAGAAAATTCCGTTTTTGCCCTTGGCAGTGTGCTGTCCAGAATATTTTTCTCTCTGGACCAGTTTTGGAAAAAAATTCGAAAACCATACTTATACTACTCCGATCATTACGAAATTTTATATGCAGGTTCTACACTTATAGAACTACATATCTGAAAAAAGATGGAATCAAAATAACTTACCAATTTTTCCCAATAAATCTCGGAAGTTACTGCCAGAGACTATCTTGATTTCTTTTCACTATTTTCACAAGTATAAGCCTATATAGGCTATACAACATATACATGCATAAATTAGCTATGTACATGTATACAAAAATTACCAAAAATCCAAAGTGTGGTTTCTTGAGTCAACTAGTAGATCCATAAACTTAACACATAATTTTCACATAAAATTCCTAGTCACATAATTTACTAGCATTTGATCACCTTCAAGTGACTAAACCAACTTAAGGGATTTCTTACCTCCCATTACTGTGTGCATTTACTATAAGTACTGTGTGCATTTACTTTCATTGCTATGTGCATTACTTTCATTGCTATGTGCATGTACTCTCATTTCTATGTGCACTTGTGTTTGTGGTTTAGGTTCTTGGTGTTATTCGGTGTAGGCCGTGTGCATTTACTGATATTAACCGTGTGCATCTTTCTCTACTTTTATGGGAACAATTAAGCTGTGTACATCATGATGTGCAGATTACATGTTGACCATGTTCTTTGTGGGTACATGTTCTGTACTGTTGCTGCTCCTCTCTATTCAAAAAGAAACCACATGTGCACACAAGTCCCATTAATCACATACGTCAAAAATATATCGCCTACGACTAATAATATAATGTCACCCTCCCCATTGTCCAGTATCCCAAAACATTACTAATATCCCACAGTTTGCTAGTTGTTAAATTTCTTGCTAATGTCATAATCTGTGTGTGCTCCAAAATAAAAAGCAGTCTTTATCAAAAGTGGTCATCATTGGCAGGTAATCAGTTGCCTTGCGTCACATAGCTTGCGAATAGCTCATGCTGGAATTTTCTTGCCCTTTTCAAGTTGGAAACTTGATGTTCGTTGATCTCGATCATTAGCATTTCACTCATGTATGTCATTCATAGGTGCCGTAGATATGTCCAGTCACCTTTCACGAATCCGCAGTTCCATGTGTTGAATGTCTGTCCGATGAAGGTCTCCATGTGCCGCATCGTGTAGATTCCACAATCTACTTTGTTTCGGTTGTCTCTCCACAGCATTTGCATACGTGTTGGCGTTACCCTGGCAATGTCTCCACTTCTTCTCACTTCACCCTCGTCATACAAGTGTGTGGAAAACAGGTCAACCTATACATATAGTTTTGAAACAACATGAAGCTTTTCAATTTGGTAGTTCCATAATGTACCAATTCATTGTAAAATATGGAGGATAATGTTCACCAAATCCTCCGGGACCTTCAAATATTTCCTCTCATTGGGAACCTTCATGGATGAGTTATCGATGATTTCAATTTTCATCTTAAGTAGGTCGAAGCTTATCATGTAGAAGTGTTGTTCCTAGAGTATTGAGAATATCACCTGCAAAATGTAAGTCAAGTTAAGGATGGGGTGGGTGCATGTTTTCACTTGTGTAAGTACTTGTGTGCACATACCATATGGATAAATGAGGTATGTGCACCTTTCGTGAAATGTGTGTGCATCAGTTCACTTGAGAATAATACCCATGTGCATATACCATTCTGCGTGTGTGCACTTGGGTCAGTGCCCATGTGCACCTACCATCCACGGGAAATTTGGCCAGTGCATTTTTTGTCATATGTGTGTGCATATGTTAAATGGACAGTAATGTCTTCATCATTTACCATGTCCACATCGGACCACTTGTTGTAAGGGGAGAGCTCCAGATCTTGAGCCAAACGAGAACAGAACCAAGCCAACCTTTTTTTCCTAGATTTCTTGTGTGCAACTATAGTTTGGAGCTGCATTTATTCATTCATTAGTAGCTGGCATGAAGAAAACTAATTTTTCTAGATAAGTAGTATAGGTTCAGAATTCAACCATGGTGGTGGGTGATGCGAATACCCTCCTTGGCGCGCCATGTGTGTTTTGGTGCTCTCGATGATTTAAAATGCACGCCCATGCGGTCATGTTCCCAACAGATACCTCCTGCTCCATCAGTAGGGATGTGAAGTCCAATAACCTAGCAACTCTCTGTTTGTATGTGAACAACACCTCATACCTACATCATGTATGGTGTTATAGTGTTATCATATAAGGCCCATTATAGTAATGTGTAAAGAAACCAAAATATTAATTCAATTTCAGGCGGGAAGAAGAATTAGAAAAGGTTTTCGTTGTCTTATTCCATTACATGTCATTGTTAACGCTCTGTGCAATCCATTGGTGGATGACGAATGGCTGTGGGATTTCTTCATACGTGATCCCCATAATCTGGCTTATGTAATTGCACAGCATTTCCATTTCTCCGTCTTCTCGCTCGGTGTCAGTCCTTTGTGGCCGTCCCATCTTGGTCGGGGCGCCGAACGGTGGGCCGCACAGGTTCTTCTTCTCGCTGTCGTAGACTCCAATAATTTGCTGGTTCAACAACACAGGTTAGAATATTCTGTAATAGCATTTCACACTGGTCTGTGCATCCACTTTCCATGTTATCATATGATTTTCATTAGGAATACATATTTGGTGCAAACGCAATTGTTAATTATTTAGGCTTGATATTATTACCTCTGCTGGTGTTTAATATTTCTCCACTCGGCCCTGCAATTTCCACCGCTTCTAGTGCACACTCGTTGTCTGTTTGCATTTCTACAACTGGTTCAGTAGTCTCATGGGGCCCTTCTTCATTGGTTGGTAGATCGATGTTGGCAATATTCTCCATACCCTCATTATTCTCCAGTTGCGTGAACCCCAAGCTGAAACTAGGCATTTCACACCGATCTGTCCTTAGTAGTGCCGCTCTCTCCACATCCTCCACCACCTTAATGTTTTCGGGGTTTTCCCAAAATTCGTCCTCGTGCTCGCTGTCTATGTTTTCCTTACTCGCTGGACAACTGTTCTTGTTCTGTTGTTGCATCCCGATCAGTCCCTCCACTGACTCCATTGTTTTTCCAATTTCCCTCATTATTCCTTCCTTCATAGCCACATCCTCTGTCTCCTGTGTTAATTTCTCCAGATCTAACATGATGGACTTCAGCATTGTCATTTTCTCTGAGACTCGAACTTCAAAACTCTGCGATTATGTGTGCAGGAAACCAGTGTGCATTTCAGTACTTAATAATGTGCATGCATGATCGTTTGTATCAGAACTGCGTGCACTTAAAATACTACATTTACTACTCATAACCCCAATATGCATCTTACTTTCTTACCCTGTGCATATGACCACATTTTTTTAAGGAGTGTGCATTGTTCAAAGAATTAGTTTTCACCTAACCAATTACTCATAAACAAAAAACATTATGCTGTTTTTATGCTCTCTTCCATGCATGTTGCGGTTGCGACTGTGTTGTCTACTTCTGCGTCCAATAGCTCGCCCGTCCCAAATCCCCCCAACCTGATTTCTGAAAACGCCCTGTCACTCATTAACCGGTAGGTCCAACCTTTTATTCTTGGCACTTGTCGCGGAACTTTGTTGCCATCGAACTTCACTCGGTCCATATACAGTACCTACATGGTCATAAAGTGCCAACATATATTACAAGGTGTATTTTCAAGTGCTTACCGCCAGAAAAAGTAATGGCCCGCAGAATCTCTTGTGCTCTCCTCTTTTCCATTTATCATGTGTGTCAACGAGGTTCGTCAGCAGGTACTTGCACCAATTCAGGTTGGGTATGCGGGCGACATCCTCTAACTCATCAACAAACAGCTGGTGGCAGTATCCATTTGTCATGGCTCGGATCAGTGTGGTCACAACCAAAACAGTGAAATGCCTCTTGAAAATTTCACACCCTGCGGGATATTCTTCTATGTTATCGCTCACCATCGTTGGGGTTATGTCGTGCTTGGTTGTGAGAAAGCACCCTCGCCATTCCAGTAGTGTTCTACTAACATTGTTTGGGTCCCGGTTTGTCACATCAGTATCCCCCCGTGGGAATCCAAGCACTCTTTGCACATCGTCTTCCTCAATCCGAAGTATTTTCTCATCCTCCAACAGTATGGTCATCGTTGCTGGGTCAAAGTTTGTGAGCAACCAACGGCCTAAGCGCAATGGAACCTGCGTGATGTTAAGATGAAGGATATCTCCAAAGCCTATGGCTACAACTGTGTCACGCTACCTTCGATTGAGTTTTTTTATGGTATCTATTAGTGCTTTCGCGGTTATCCTAGTTGTCATGCTTAGAAACCTATCCTCCTCTTGTTTTGTTAATTCGTATTCTGGGGCATCCCATGTTGGGTCAGCTTCTAAGCGACGTAGGAATGCCCGTGGAGGGCTTACGAAGTCATCATCCTCATCCCCATTCCATGACTGTTGGGTGGTAGGATTGGTCATCCGTCGTTTTGGACCTGTTCATTGTTAACAATAGTACTTGGGTTAGTAAGAGATACTTCAAAGCAGTGCATAACCAAGTGCACACACTCATGTTATGGCATGCACACATCTTATAGATATCAAATTAACCCACGTCAGTTTGAAAATGATAATAATGGGTAAGAACAACATGCAATCGGCAAGGTACTAAAGTGCATAAGCTTTATTACTACAATGCACATGGCTGGTTATAATAAGAAGTTGTGCATCGTGGCCACTGAAAATTAATATGCTTTTCTTGTTCACATCTACGTTGGTTAATCTATTGTTAATGTCCACCATTCTATTTTTTAAACTGGGAAAAACATTTTTTGTGTCTCAGTTTCGGTCACTGTATGCCACAGAACTTGTCACATTGTGCTTCAGAAAGCGGGAATTGGAAAATTATGAATGGGAACCACTTTAACGGACCTATTTAGGTTTTACCCACCTTTGTCAATGTCTTGTGTTTTTCAAACTCATTCTACCCACCTCCCTGTCAAGCCACTATTGAAATTGCATTCCTATTTGTCTAATGTCAGTACACAAACCAACAAACCTAACAACATCAATGGCCGGCAATTCCCCCTAGTCAATCTGGGTTCAGTTCGTATGTGCGTTTACCCATCACAGTCCGACCTTACCGACGCTTTTCCTCCTTCCAATGGAGAATCGGCTTTGTGCATGTCCTCTGATCGGTGCCCTAATGGCGCATTGACGCTATCGGTCGCTGATCGTGGAAGCACACACCAAACAGCCAAAATAAACCCCAATAACAAATTAAACAAAAAATTCCTCAGAGAAAAGAGTGCAGTACCTTTCGGAGGTGCGTGGGTTCGTGGTCCTCTCCGTCGCTTTGCTGTGCGCTGGCCGGCCATGGCGACCCGCAACTATTTCTTGCTATCATCTGTTTTTGGAGCGGGTCTCCCCGTTGTTTTGCCAAGGGATTTTGCTCACCAGGCGGTGGTCGACCGGCGAATGCTGACGGGTTGGGGGGTGTGGGGATCTCGGCGAAGGGGCGTAGGTGATTGGGATTCGTTTTCTTCTGGAGTTCAAAAGCCTACGGGCGTGCGTTGTGGGAGAGGGAAAATCTGAGGGGTGTTCTAGAAGAACGCTACACCTTTGACTAATTTACCCTTTCCCATTCAATTACCATATACATTAATACAAAAATAGGTTGAGCACGCGTAGGTTTTTTATAGCAAATCTAATCCGTTGAAATCTTAGATCGTATGGTTAGGGATAATTCTTATTTCTCATATAAGATGGTTGTCTCATAGGAAGGCAACCCATATATATATATATATATATATATATATATATATATATGTCTGCTCAAATGCAGCCAGGCCTTAATGTGCGACCTTACCATTAACCATTAGGTATGCAATAACGCACCAATAGTGTTAGGAAACGTACAACAAAGAAATGCACCACAAAACACACCATTAGATACGCATAAACACACTACACAATGTTCAAAAACGCACAATTAGGTGTGGTGATGTATGGTGCATTTTTTGGGTCTGTGGACTGTGGTGCATTGATGCATTTCATTATTGTGTGTTTTCTTACACTATTGTTGCATTTTTGCATATCTAATGGTGAGGTAAGGGCATGCTCAAGTGAGAACAATTTCCCAAGAGAGAAATTAGGACCACTCACAACCGTTCACGTGTTCAGATTCAACAAATCAGATGTAATTTAAAAAAAAATGATGCGGTGCAATTTTGTAAATAACTCAAACTTTGGGGCAAGTAAAATGTGTTACAAGTGCAAGTAATTAGTGCAAGTTTGCAAATAAAAAGTGCAAGTAAAACCACTTACAAATGCAACTATTTTTACTTACAAGTGAGTAATTTACCTTGATAAAGTCTTCAATGAGTGCACTTAATGATAACGTCTGGTTCAACTAAATATAACGTTAGGTGCACTTAATATTGATGCTCAGTGTACATTTTACTTGCACTTAGGTGCACTATATGAAACTGTTACTTGCACTTTTAACAAGTGTTGCAAAAATCCCCCTAGGTGTCGGCTGACCGCCTAGCGTATCACCTTAATCGATAGTCTAGGCGGCAGATTAGTTATTGTTCTTTTTTTTTTAAAAGGGTTATTTACTCAAAACAACATCGTTTGAAGCAAAATAACTCTAAATTGTTCCAACTTTAGATGTTTTTTAGAATAATATTTAATATTTTAGCATTAATTATTAAAGTATTATATAGTTTGTAATTATATAGCAATAAGTGTGAGTTGTTCTTAATTCTCTCTTGGTCTACCCGTTCTCACATGAACGCCCTTTTATATATATAATCATGATCGATGGCTAAAAAATAAAAGGGTCAATTTTATAAATATTAGTATATGGAAATTAATTTAGGGATTCAATTCATCTATTTCTTTAATGTAACAAAATTAATTAGGCAAAATATATTCTTTTTGCAAACTACCACCAATTATCCAAATGTACATGAGACACTACCAACGAAAAAAGTGGACAAGCAATGAAGATGAATATAATGACAAACCTATCCAAAAGCGAATTAATAAAACATAGAGTAATTCCAACTAGAAGTAGTATCTACTACCTAATACCATACCAATTAAAATAAGTATTTAGATAATTTTTTTTTAGAAAAGTACAAATTAAACATTAATTAATGCCAATTATAATAAACTTCTCATAGTACTACATTGATATACTTTGAATTACTTATTTAAATACAAATATTAGACATTAAATCAACAATTCATGTGTAAAGCTAATACAAAAAGAAAACCCATGAATTTCTATGCTATAACTTCATTGCATAACTATTTAATTACTTTTTCGCATCATAATTCATGAATAAACCTATTAGAGAAAATGCCCAAAATGGTTCTCCGACTATGATTTTTTCTTAATTTAGTGCTTTGACTTTTAATTACACCGAATGTGGTCCCCAAACTATTCAATTTTAAGCCAAACTGGTCTCCGTTTTCTTTGTCGTCAACCTGGCGTTAAACACAAGGGCAACATGGACAATTCAAGTGCTTTGTCGTTGAAACCAGTTGACCAGTCGATTTTATCCCCAAATTAGCGAAACACAATGCGATTTCTTCCCCAAACTATGTCCTAATTTCCGATTTGTTCGCCGTATCCATAGCCATCAATGAATTTCTCAAGCAATCAACGATTATCCATTGCCAACGGCGAATATCCACAGCCATTGACGATTTCCCCCAGCCAAGGACAGTATGGTTTGCCAACGAAGAAGTCCGGGTTCCAAATTGCCAAATTACGGTTAGTCCTTGTGTGTTGCTTTATAGGTTAGATATGCTTTCTATGTTTGTTTATTTGTTGCTTCTATGCTTTATATATGTTCGTATATTAAAGTGCAAGTGGATGTCCATGTGTTCCTGGTGTGTGCTTTTGTTGAGCAATGTGTGTTCCCATATAGATTGGGGACCACTATGTTTGTTTGTTTTACGTGTTTTTGTTCCCTGTATGTGAAAATCATGAGGGGATCATTGTGTTGGTGTGTATTACATACAAAATTGTTGGTATGTATTACTGTAATGGGACCACTATCTGGAAACACACACTGTCTTTAGATTGTAAGGGACCACTATCTTTATTAAAGTTGTTGGTTTTGGACTGCATTGCTGCCCATTTTACTGCCTGCTTAATACTGCACAATTTATTGCCTTATTCATTTAGTTTTTTTTTTATCTTCTTTCATGTAAAAAATCATATGACCATGATGAAAGTGACCTATTTACACGCACTTAAAATAAGACATTGTGGTAAAGTACAACAAACTGAATCACTAACCTATATTGGAGAGCAGTCAGAATGTTTTGATTATGTTGATGTTGATGAATGAGGTTATATTATTTTGCAAGAAAAACTTGAAGAATTAGGGTATTATAGAAATGAAAATAGGTTATATGGCCTAGGGAAATGGATTGATTGAGATTCTGTCAGATCTTGAAGCATGGGATTTAATTGACTTTGAAGGTAAGTCAAGGGAAGTAGAGGTTTGGATAGATAATGGTGAAAATGGGAGGGAAGTTAGTGGTGGGGAAGTTAGTGAGAGGGAATTGAGTGGTGAAGAAACTGATGGAGAATTTGATTGTGATTATGAGTTAGAAAAAGAGGGAATGATTGATGATATTGCATTTGATAAGGCAGTAGATCCTACTATAGAGTTTCAGGGGGTTGGATCAAGTGCTAATGTGCAAGATAAGGAAAATCAGTGTGCAGTGAATGAGGAAGTGAAATTTTCTGATGAAGGGACTCCTCATGGCAGTGATGAGGAAGTTGAAGATGACATTTGGCCACAGTTTAGGGCTTGTGATATGGAATGTCCTAAATTTACTGTGGGTATGACATTTGAGACTAAAGCTGAGTTTAAATAAGCCATTGTAAATTATGCATTCAAAGATGGTAAGGATTTAAAATTTGTAAGGAATAATAAAATCAGATTAGTACCCAAGTGCAAACAAAGTGACTGCCCATGGTACATAACCCTTAGGAAGAACGAGAATGATAACTGTTGGAGAATTTCTATTTTTAATGATAACCATGATGGGTGTTCTTGGGGGTATGAGAACACAATGGTTAGCTCAAGAAGACTTGCAAAGAAGTGGAAGAAAGAAATTGGTAGCAATTCTGAATGGAAAGTAAGTGAGTTTAGAAACAGAGTGGCAACAGATCAAGGGTTCCATATATCTCAAAAGGCGGCTTATAAGGCTATGAAATTTTCTATGCTAACCTAACTAGAGAAATGGAGGACTACTTTAAAAAGTTTTGGAGCTACTACCTTGAAATCCAAAGATCAAATCCTAACACTACTTCTATTGTAAAGATGACTGAATTTATGGAAGAAGGAGGACAAAAAAGATTATTGGTGTTGATGGTACATATGTTGGGAGGCTTGCAGAATTGGATTTGCACATTGTAGGAAGATTATTGGTTTTGATGGTTGCCACTTGAGGTCTACATATGGGGGCTACTTGCGTACATCAATAGCAATGGACCCAAATGATGGAATTTTTCCTATATCTTATGCACTTGCTGAGGGTGAGAATAAGGAGTCATGGTCCTGGTTTTTAGCACTGCTTAAACATGATCTAGGAATTTCTGACAGTGAAGAACATAGGTGCACATTTGTGTCTGACAAGCAGAAGGGTTTGATTCCAGCATTTCATAGTATTCACCCCCATGTTAGTCATAGATTTTGTGTCAGACACTTGTATTCCAACATGAAGGTTGCTGGATTCCATGGAAAGGCAATTAAGGAGACTTTGCTGGTTGCAGCTAGACCCACAACAGTTAACTCTTTTACCAAAGCAATGAGAAAGATGAAAGACTTTGATGTGAATGCATTTGATTGGCTTGGAGACAAACACCCCTCTGAATGGTCTAGGTCACACTTTGACACTGATGCTTTGTGTGACATTTTAGTGAACAATGTGTCTGAATGCTTTAATGCCATGATTCTTGATGCTAGGTCCTATCCACTATTAGTTGTTTGGAAAATATGAAGATAATTCTTATGGTAAGATTGTTTAAGAACAAAGAAACAACAACTAAATGGTGTGGCAGAATATGTCCTAGAATCCAAAGGAAACTGGCAGTTGAGGAGAAATATGCAGGATCTTATTTGCCTATTCTATGTGATTTAATGTTGTGTGAGATCACTGGAATGCACACTGGAGAACACCATAAGATTGATTTGGTAAGGAGAAGTTGTTCTTGCAGAAAATGGGATCTTACAGGAATTCCATGCAAGCATGCTATATGTGCCATTTGGACGAAGAAACATAATGTCATGGATTATGTTGACAACTGCTACTCTAGTGAGACATATTTGAAGGTGTATGAAGCTGCAATCAAGCCAATAGTTGGGCCAAATGAATGGCCTATGACTCATAGGGAACCAGCTTTGCCTCCTTTGTTCAAAACAAGGCCTAGTAGGCCTAAGAAATTAAGGAAAACAGGTGTAGATGAAAATTCAAAGGAAAAAACAGTTGCTGAACAAATTTCAAAAGATGGGATCCATATTTCAAGAACACATGTTCCTCTTCACTGTACATTGTGTAAAAAATCAGGCCATAACAAAAGAAGTTGCCCTTTGAAACCAAAACAAACTGTGAGTTTTCAATCCTTTATTTCACACTTCAATACATATTATGTTACTTGAATACATTTCATTATTAACCATGATTGTTTATTATTACTAGGCAAATGTAAGAGGCAATACACAACAGCAAAGAGAAGTTCCCATCACAGATCAATCATTGGCAAGGCTATTTGAGATTCTGAGGTAATTGCATACTTGTATTATGTAATAGGTTCTAGTTGGAGTACTTTGAGTAAATGCATGTCTTATTTAATAGGTTGAAGTTGGAGTTGGCAACTCATTCCAAGGACTGCACACTTTTGTAGACATTCCAGTTGACATTCCAATTGAGGTAAAAATTGGTCTAATGCATTTTTTAAATCTTATTACATTGTAATAGCCAATTGCTTACTTATTTACCAAATGCAGAGTCAGTCTTGTAACATGGCAGAAGAAATACCAGTGCAGACATGACGGAAGCTTTAGAAGATGACGGTGACAACAACCTACCAGCTTCACCAGCTTCTCCACCCTCTCCACCACCCCCTGCCAAAAGACCCCTTGCAAAAAGCATGAAGACTATTGGTATAAGGAGGAAGTACACGACAAGGTCTACTATGAATTTCAAATTCAAAATTGGTGTCAATAGCAAAGAACCAATAGACATTGAATGACAATGTCATAATCTTAGTATTAGACTGTTTTGGAATGGCCATGTAATCTGTTTTGGATACTTGACAACTAATGTTTATTTTGGATTGTATTGTGATGGCCATGTAATATGTTTTGGAATAGCCATGTAATCTAGCAATTTATATATAACAATGAGCATGCTAGAAGTTGATATGAGCAGCTTAGTTCTATTTTGGATTGTGTTTTGTGAACTTGGCAATTTATAAATAAGAAGTTGATGAGCAGCTAACCATTAAGGTCTCTTTATGGTTAAACATTCTGACCAACCAACATGAACAACATTAAATATTAAGGTTTCTTTTATTCATAACATACTGAAAATACATAATTCATGGCAGCAATCTAGGGAAATTACTAGCTAATTCCAAAGTACTAGACTTAAGGGAAAACACAAACATTATTACTATGATTACAGTGAAACATATGAACCTAAACCTAAACCAAAATCATCTTCTACTGCACAGTTGCAAGTTCTTGGGAGAGTAACATCACCACTGCCGATAATTGCCCGTAACCTCTCAATTTCTTCCTCATTTCGGTTAATTCTTCTTAATAATCCGGGAATTATCTTCTTTGATCTATAACACAATGGAGGGTCAAACCATTCTTGAAATCTACAACCAACCCTACCCTGTAAACATAATTTCTCAACATTATACCGTAAAATTAATAATAAAAATAAATAAATAATAAGATAACAGTTTTGCCTAACATTACTTCCTCCACAAACCCAAAATCTCCGACTGGGATTTTCATTGGTCCATGATGTTTGGATACTCCATTGTGACCCACAGTGACAAAAACGAATAGGAACATCTCCATAGTGAAATCTTTGTCTTGGAAAGTTTGTAGATGAAGTTGAAGATGAACTCTCTTGGCCTTCTAAATTATTTTTCCACATTTTGAATGCAAGTTGAGAGAAATAACCTAATTTGAAGAGAAAATTGCGCAATCAGCTAAATTGGGGAGCAGATCCTTTAAATTGGAGAACAACAATTGATTTACCCATTTTGCCCCTCTTTTTAACACCCAATTCACGCCACATCTAACGATTGACCAATTTTGGCTTAAAATTGAATAGTCTAGGGACCACATTGGATGCAATTAAAAGTCAAGGCACTAAATTAAAAAAAAGTCATACTCGAAGGACCATTTTAAGAATTAACTCAAATCTATTATAATCATGTTAGTTTTAACCAAAATAAAAGTTAAAAAATTTTACCAACTTGGTCTTCATTATCATTATCATTACGGGAGTGGGTTCGAGCCTCAGTGGAGGTAACTGTTGACTCTTTGTGCTTCAGTAGGTTAAGAAAGTAATTATGAGCAGATACTACATTGTTGGGAATATTTGTTATTAAGTTTTGATGATACCAAAAATGTGTTAGAATTTATTTGTAATATTTAGTCTCCAAAAGAAGAAAATGAAGAAACATCAAGTTCAGTAAACTGCTACAGTAAGGTTCAGTAAACTGCTACAGTGACTTCGAGAGATGCTACAGTACCATTTGCATGAGGCATTTTTGAACGGAGTTTTGAGGCCGAAAAAGAAGACAATAATCCAAGAGAGGATGATGGAAAATGAGTTTGGATGTCATAGAGGAAGGATACAACTCACGAGAGGTGGATTGGAAAGCCAAAGTACTCGTGAGAGGTAGATTAAAACGGTTGCAAGACATCAAGTTCGCGTTGCTACAGTGACTTCGAGGGGTCAAGAGGTTCGAGAGATCGAGAGGTCTTCGAGAGGTTCGAAAGATCACAAGAGATGAAAACTCGATGCTACAGTGAAATTGCTACAGTATCTTGCTACAGTAACTTCGAGAGTTCGAGAAGTCAAGAGGTTCGAGAGATCACAAAAGATGAATAGTACTATTGCTACAGTAATCACAAAAAATACTCAGATGAAATTGGTTCAATGAGTATTATTCTAGCAAGAAGACTTTTGGAAGAAGAAGTTGCGAGAGGTATTAAGAAATCCTTCAAGCTAGTTCAAGATTCAACTAAGAAATTAATTATACACTTGGAAGATGTCACATGGGAAAAGGTGATAT
>NXFB01000956.1:14520-26088 GCA_002525835.2 Ipomoea batatas
CAAAAAAAGATAAAGATTGGAAGCTTGTCAGACAGCCAAGATACCATCCCATGGCTCCACACTACGATGCAGGCATGGGCTGATAATCATGCTCTAGTCTCCTAGCCTCAACGTAACTCATCCACCAGGTTTAATGAATACATCTTTTGAAACGTCTTTCTTTCAAACCCTTAAGCTCGATCTACCAACCACTTTCTTTATCAAATTAAAGCTTTTTAGTTAAGTTTGCCGAAAATTCACATCTTAGCTTCTAACAGATAATAAGCTTTATTGGTTCATCTCACTATAAGATCTATTAATTTAACTCTTTTCCATCTCTAATTTTGAAAGGTCTATTGATTTGTGAAGCTCTATCATTTTATGTTCTTCGGGAACTAGGCTCTGTTGTGATCATAAGATTTTGATTGTAATTTAATTTTGTGTCATTCCCCTATTATAGGTTGTTCGGCTACATGATTGAATCTTAGTTGTTTGAAAGCTCTTCTATGATAAGTTTTTCTCGAAATGTAGTCTTCTGTTTTCATTCTTTGGTGCTTGCATGTAGTCCTAGTTCTTGACATTTCTAAGTTATGTTTTGCCATTTAATAAAACTTTTTAAGTAATAAAAAGTTACATAGTATTAGGGAGAAGGCTTAGGGGTTCTTCACCAACTGCATTGAAGTTAGGTTTATTTAGCGATATATTCATTTTAAAATCATCTGTATTAATGATTTTGAAGAAGTTTCCGAACTGAATTTTTGTAGTCACTACTATAATAGATGGAGATGTTTATAAATTAAATTGATCTATAGAAAAGGAATTAAACATACTATTATTGTTCA
The DNA here is from genome assembly GCA_002525835.2 of Ipomoea batatas. NCBI lineage: Eukaryota > Viridiplantae > Streptophyta > Magnoliopsida > Solanales > Convolvulaceae > Ipomoea > Ipomoea batatas. The sequence goes on from NXFB01000956.1 coordinate 15,342, forward strand.
GTGCGATGTACGGATACATTTTATAACAATTGTTTTAATACTATAGTAATTAAATAAATCATATCATTAGACAATTAAACAGTAGTTGTTTAGGGAAAAGGACATTTAAGTATCTTTACTAATTACATGATTTCACTAAATATTGGAATAAACTTAAATTACATGTTATACATTATTGAACACTTCATGGTACACTACATATGTTAGTAGTTGAAGTAGTCATTACATATTAATATTTTTAACCAATTTGAATTTCTCACTGTGGAAGCAGCAACATACAATTGGCAATGAACAAATACTGACTTCTTAAAAGCGACCCAACATGTGTAAGTGTTTGACCTTGACTCTTGCTAATTGTCATTGAAGAGAATTGTCTTCTTTGAAATTTGAACATGATACAGTAATTGATACTAATAAAATAATAGTATTTTATTAACACATTAATACTAATAATATTATTAAAACATGTGGACAACAATACTCTTACTAATAATAATAATAATATTATTATTATTAATTTAAAATTTAAAAATTACAACAACATTATAATAATAATAATAATATTAATAATAATATAAGAAGGCCGGTCAACCCCTTTTCCATCTCTGTGTTCACTCTTCAAACAATCCATCCATTTCCAGCAACTTCCCCATCGCAAGTACGAAGCATTTTAGCTCGAATAGTCCACCATATATCACAGCTCAACAATTATTCTCGTGAAGCGCTAGAATGTATGGTCGTATATATGGCTTAGTTTGATGCGAACCTGGTTGGTCAGATCTTCTCTTCACACTCTAATTTAAAAACGAATTTTTTAAGAATGATTTATTAGGTTTGGTGTGATCAATTTGTAGGTTTAATTTAGGTTGGGTAAATGGTTGTTTTTGAGTTTTGATGGATAGCGTGTAAGACATTTCTCTAATACAAATATATGATATATTGTGGGCCTTAATAATGCGGTGCAAGTGGACTAGACCCATTTAAGTTATAGGTTGGATTGGACATCTAGGTTTTGTCTAATGCACCATTATGCCTATATAAAGCTTGCATTGATGGGATGTAAGACAGACAATCATATAGGACCAATAGTTATGGTACTCATACTACTCAAAAATATCAGTACACCATCTAGGGTTCTAAGTTAAGTGTGAGACAAAACGACTAACACCCTGCAGATCTACAGTTCAAGAGGCAATAAGGTATAAACTATGGCTGGAGATCAACACGACTTATGCTTCCGCTACTACGAGTTCAGATTCTCGTAGATTCATTCTGTATGATTAGACTATATTTATGATCTTACATTTGGTATCAAGAGCCTTTATTAATCTCTGTGTGGTTGATTATATTGCCTAAAAATCAACATTAATTTCATATATATATTATGTTTTGTATATGATTGTTTTGGACTGTTGAAGTTCAATATTTGGATTGCTGAATTTATTTTGGCATGAAGAAATTCTAATTTCGTTTTTTTTAATCGCAAAATTAATTTTTTCCTTTTCCAGCGATCGAGTTAAAAAAAAAAACATTGTTTCCCTCCGTCGCTGTTGTCTATTGAGCCAAGCTTGTGAGCAAGACGGAGCATCACCGGATTTGGTCGCCGGTTACCGACGACGAGCTTCAGGCGACGACGGCGCTACATGGTTTCTTCAACGACATAATAGGCGGGGGTAGTCGACTGCTTTGTTTTCCCGCGACTGCTTCGTTTTTCTGGCGATGGGTTGTCGCTGTTCTTCAAGCTCCAATTGACGTCACGGCTGAGGGCGGTAGGCGACGGCCGTTGGCGCTATAGAGAAGCTGTTGCGGCTCCCCGACGACGTACATGCTTCCTTCTCTCCTCCAATAGATGCCTCCAATAGATGCCAACGGCGTTTGCTGTTGCGGCTCCTCAAGTTCTAGTCGACAACGTTACCGCTATGAGTTATATTGTTTCATTGTTATCATTATTTGTTTATTTGGCTACTAGTCTAGTGTTGAGTCCTGTGGCTCTCATTGATTATCTCTCATTTACCTATTCTCTAGGAGTCACTCATTGTATAGTTGTAGGACTCTCTTGTAATACTGAGTTAGAACATTAGAACCCTAAAGCACTGTTTTGCAGGTTTAAAATATGAATATTTAATAAGTCTTATTGAAGCACTAAATGAATTTGTAATTATTTATNATTTCCAGTAGACCTAGCGGAGCTCAGCAACGGAACACTGACCACCACCGCACTCCTCCGCAAGAAGGTCACGGCCCTCCTCAACGGGCTCCATCCCTCCGCCAGCCTCCTCCGTTTTGGTCTTGCGGAAAGCCTCAGCGGATTACATTGTGCCGCTGAGGTCCTCCGTTAGGCCAAAACTACACTCCCACTCCCAGACTTCGGCTGAGACACGAATAAAAGTTCCAGAATGCGAAAAATGATATTATACTACACAGTTTGCAACTCACAGAGGCCAAATAACATGGAATCCAAACCAACAAATGCTCATAAACATCAATAGGCAAAGGATCAAGACACAAGTTCATGAATCCATCAAACACAAACAATAAAAAGGCTAATATCCAAGAAATTTCAGGATTCCAACACCAAATAATATCATCTAGATTGAGAGTGTAAAAATAGATTTTGATGGACATAGTGGTTACCTTTTGAAGCTCTTCTCAACCAAGCAAATCCTCAACACACTTCACAAAGAACCACCTCCTTCTTGATCATCTTTTTACCCAAAGATCCCCAAAAGAAAACATAAGAACTTGCATAAAGACTAATAAAACTATATGATGCAATGAATATTCCTAGATAGATACACTTACCCAAACTCCAACAACCCTAAGCTGGTGGTACCCTGACCGTAAGTCAATTTTCGAGAAGATGCCGGCTCCCTTAAGTTGGTCAACCAAATCATCGATCCGCGGTAGGGGGTACTTGTTCTTAACCGTTACTCGGTTCAGCTCCCGGTAATCGATGCAGAGTCGCATGCTACCATCTTTCTTTCTTACGTAGAGCACCGGGGCTCCCCACGGTGATACGCATGGTCGAATGTAACCCTTGTTCAATAGGTCCTGCAGCTGCTCTTTTAGCTCCTGCATTTCTTTCGGTGCCATCCAGTACGGGACTTTAGATATCGGGGTAGTTCCGGGCATCAAATCGATGGTGAACTCTATCTCTCGGGGAGGCGGTAGTCCACGGATCTCTTCGGGGAAGACATCGGGGAACTCACATACAACGGGTATCTGCTGAGCTTCATCCTTTGGAGCGCTAAGGTCTTCGACTGCACATAAGAAAGCCTCGTGTCCCTTATCTATGTATTTCCTGATCCTGATCATGGAGACTAACTTGATCTCGGGCTCATCGGGTGCCCCTCGGTATGATATCCTCTTGCCCCTAGGACTCCTTAAGATCACCTTCTGCTCACTACACAAAATTTGGGCCTTATACCGTCCCAACCAATCCATGCCCCAAACCACTCCAATGTCGTCCAAGTCGAACTGGATGAGGTTGCTCGGAAAGGTCACTCCTTTGATCTCTACAGGCACCCCTTCGAAGATGTGCTCACATGCCTTAACTTCGCCTGACGCCACCTTGACTTCGATCTTCTTCGCTGCGCTAGGCACAATGCCCAACTCACGAACCAACTTAGAGGATATAAAGGAATTAGAAGCTCCGGAGTCGAACAGAACTAAGGTGGAGACGGAGAGGACAGGGAAGATGCCGGTAACCACGCCGCAACTCTCGGCCTGGGACTTGTTCATGATAAGGAGTTCCCCAGCTGACGTGTGACTCTTGCGCCTCCATCAAAACTAGAGAGGTTCACTCCCTTATTGCCCGAACTGCTGCCCCCTGTAGCCCTTGCTGGCTCGACGCCGGCCATCTTTAGCTTCTTGAGACGCTCCAGCATCCCCCCTCCCACACTGGGGGCTTCTTCCCGCTTCCTAAAGATAACTACCGAAAGACGGGTAGCACTGCGGTTGGCCTTCCCAAACACGCAAGAAGGAAAGTGAGAACAAGCTCACAACAACCAAACAACAAGCCAACCAACAACACAACAAGGTATAAACAACTAAAATGAGTCCTCACCGCGCGTCCTAGAATTCACACATCCTAGGATTCTCAAACATCTTAATTTCTACTGATCAAGTCCTAGAGTCTCAAGTATTCAAACCCTAGGTAATCTACTTAGACCTCAACACAGGCTCTGATACCAACTGTGACACCCCAACTTTTCACAAGTCGAGATAGCTAAACTTTAACACAAAAGTTGCCTATCTCAACCATAAAACATAACATAGCGGAAGCGATTTATAACCTAAGGGGTATCATGCCACATCTAGGTAAGAAAACACGGCCTAGATGCACAGGCTAACCAAAAACTGAAACCAAATAGTATATAAATCCTCAAACATATCCAAAACATCCAAAATCTAAAACCAGAGTATATAGAATCTCATATTGGCGCACAGGCCCAAAACATAAGTCTAAAAACATAACAAACTAGTCTAAGCCACCTCATACGGATATATCTCTATCGCGCTCACGCTTAGACTTATTGCATACCTGGAAAACATACAAGAAACCATTAGCAAAAGACTGCTAAGCAACCACCATTCACACTCGCAAGGAAGTATAGATATATAGTAGTTTGTAAATAGGTTTACACACCCATATAAAATTTATACACCAACAAACTGTCGATATTTAAAATCGGATACTCAACAACAACAAGCTGAAAGAATGTATAAACCAAGACTTCTCAATAATACCAATATCCAACCGAATCACAAACTCAACCAAATACTCATAAGAAACAACCAAACCGCAATATATCAAAGAATAACCAATAATCAACAAGATACAATACAATTCAAGAGTCAACAAGGAACCAAACAAACCTCAACCCAAGGATAAGCACAAAACCTTAACTTCCAAACCAAGTACCAATTCTCACACCACTCACCAAACCCGAAGTTAGTTCACAGGGGTAAAAACCCAAACACAGGGGCGGAAGCCTAGTCACTGGGGTATAAACCCAAACACAGGGGCGAAAACCCAATCACAGGGACGAGAGTCCAATCACAGGGACGAAAGTCCAATCACAGGGACGATAGTCCAATCACAGGGGTAAAAACCCAAGGCTAGTTCCACAGTTAGTTCATAAGAGACACTCAAAGATCCACCACTCCATATCTAACCGCAGTCTCAACCCAAGCACAACCCACCACAGTGTTCATCTCAGATTATGAACACAACAAACTCCCAGAGAATACAACCAAGAATTCAACCAACCAATACATCAAGATAATGAATCAAGAGACATGAATAAATGCTCAATAATCAAGGAAAAATACTCAGCATAATATCCCAACAAGTTCCAGAAACAAGGGTGAAACAACAAGACAACAGAACCACAAAATAGACACTGGAAGCAGATGTCCAGAGGCACCAACGGAACACCCTGGCAGAACCACCTGCTCCGCCACACACCTCCGCCTCAACTGGAGGCATTCCCCAATGGATCACCCTGGTCCGCCGCCCTTTTCCGCCAGAAGGGGCGGGCCTGCCCAGCGGGTCGCCCTCCTCCGTCACTCCCTTCCTCTGTTGTTCTTGCGGACCACTTAGGCGGGACACATTATACCGCCTAACCTTACCGCAAGAGCAACCCCAAAGCACTCCCAGACCAGAACAGACAGAATACGCAAACTTTATTCCCAGAATACAAAAATAGGATCAGATTACTCAGATTACAACTCTCAAAAGCCAAATAAACAAGGAATCCATACCAATAAATACTCATAAACATCCATATGCAAAGGATCAAGAACACAAGTTCATAATCCATCAAAATGACTTCACAGACAACAACAAATAGGCTAAGCAGCAAAGAATTTCTCAGGATTCTCATACACCAAATAATATCATAGATTGAGAGTGTAAAATAGATTTTAGTGGACATAGTGGTTACCTCTTGAAGCACACTTCACCCAAGAGCTCTTAAACCTTCTCACTAAGCCTCACCTTCACCTTGATCATCTTTTCCCAAAAGATCCCCAAAAGAAATAACATAAGAACTTGTATAAAGATTATGAAAATAACATGATGCAAGGTGTATTCCTAGAAATAAACACTTACCCAAGCACTAGCAATCCTAAAGGAGCAATCTTGACTTGAATCTTGAAGGTGAAGGGGTAGTGTGTGTTGTAGGGTTTTTATAAGAGTTTAGGTTGAGAGTGAATTGTTTGCAGGGAAGGAAAAAGAATGGTAGGGTTGATACAAGTCCCTTTTATATTATGGGAGAAATCATTACATACATAAAATATATTACAATAGGGTAACTAGAGTAGATAATGGGCTTTTTAAGAGAATGGGTCTTGCACAATTTAATATAATACTAGTAAGTAGGAATTTAATCTTTCAAAAACAAATATATATACATATTGGGCCATTATAAAATGCTCCATAGAAATTGTAAGGATTCAATAGAATAAATAAATTCCTTACAAGAATTAGATCAAGAATTGGGCCTTAGAATTAATAAATAATTCCAGAATGAAATATATGTATATCAATTGGAAGGATTGAGCCCAAGTAAATTAAATAAAATGCCCAGTGGAATTTAATCACCGGTCTTAAGGCTTAAATGAAATTTACGGGGTGTTATAGGATGTAACTTCAAGAAATTTCTGGAAACAATTGACTAATGGTTTTGGCTCGAAAATTGCGGGACCTACGGTATTGTAAGTATACTGTATTCACAAAAAATTCAGGGCAAAATAAGATACGAAAGTATTTTTGATGAATTTTTTAATCTAACTGCGCAGAGCTCAAAAATATTTCGGCAGTTAGTATTAATCAAGAACCTAGTGTCAAATGGCAAATTGATAACCAAGGAAATTTAATATATAGACACTAGACTTATCAATGATCATGGAAAACCGACGCAATTTAATTCTGGAACAATTTTTGGCAGATAAACAGTGGACTCACGAAACAAGAAAAAAAAAATCTGGAAGCAATGAATCAAACACAAACTGTAAAAGGAAAAAAAATAGATAAATAAAATGGGTTGTGATTTGTAACCTCTAGGACGCGAAGAAGCCAACCTGACTTTGATACCAAAAGATGATACGATCTATCCCACGTAGGAGAACTCCCGAGATACGGTCCCCTCCTTAGGACTCAGTTGTTGGCCAGGAAATGCCCCATGTGTGTTTGGCAGTTTGTAGGGATTCTTGAAGTGTGTGTAGTGCACGGATGTTTCAAGGATTGTTTAGGTATGTCCTCGTATCACATGAGAAAGAATGAAGGATAGGTTGAAGCTTAATGTAAAGCACAATCACAGTACAAAACTCACGGCTCCAATGGAATAGTCAATATAACTCATGAGTTAAAGAAATATAGACTAAATTTCTCTCTTCATTGTTGATTGTCTACAAGATGATCATCCAGGAGTCTTTATACTCCTTTAGTCGTTACAATACTAAAGAAAAGAAAACAATAAAGCCTAAAAACTAGGACATCATGGCAAATTGGCATACAAGTTCTTCTGAAGCCCTATTTTCTAGCATTAGTGCAAGGATAGGAGATTAAGTCTCCTATGAACGTGTCCTAATCTTAAACAAATGCTAACTAACAACTAATTAAAAGAAAGCCTGAAAAAGAATAATTATAAGGCCACACATAACACAATTAAATTAAATTGAGATTAAGTCTCAGTTTGGGTATCTTGGGCTTATGTACTGTCTTCTTTGTGAATGGTTATGAGGAAATTATATTTATGGGCTTCACCCAACCCCTGGACGGTCCCTCCTTGAGTAGAATAAATTGCAGCCCAATCCATCTTCTCAATCCACGTGCACATAGCCTCTCGAAACCTTGGTACCCGAGCCCTTGTAATTGGGCCTTCTAGCACTTGTGGGCCTTCCAGCACTTGTAATGGATCTTGGACTTGCGGGTATGTAGTGTTTGAAGTGTTTAATCCATCCATGTCCTCATCAACTCCCTCCCCCTTAGAAGGATTCGTCCACGAATCAGAATGTTCATCTGCATCAAAAGGAGACAAATGAGCCACATTAAACGTAGCACTTACATTTCCATACTCACTAGGAAGGTCGATTTTGTAGGCATTGTCGGTGATCTTGGACAACACTTGAAACGGGCCTTCTCCCCTTGGCATAAGCTTGGACTTTCGCTGAGTTGGAAACCGTTCCTTGCTCATATGAACCCATACCCAATCTCCTGGTTGAAACACCATTTTCTTCCGACTTTTGTTTACTCTAGCAGCAATTTGCTCATTTCGTTTAGTAATGGCTTGGCTTATCCTCTCATGTAGTTTCTTTACCACGTCTGCTTTCTTTGCTCCATCAAGGTTGAGAGCTATATCACTAGGTACTGGCAACAAATCAAGTGGGGTGAAAGGATTAAAACTATAAACAACCTGAAATGGAGAATACCCCGTAGTACTATGAATATGTCTATTGTAAGCAAATTCAGCAAACGGAATACACTCCTCCCAATTCTTCAGATTTTTGCTAATTAAGGCTCTCAATAATGTACCAAGCGTTCTATTTACTACTTCAGTTTGCCCATCAGTTTGGGGATGGTTAGTAGTAGAAAATAAAAGCTTAGTTCCCAATTCCAACCACAGTGTTTTCAAAAAATAGCTAAGAAATTTTACATCACGATAAAAAATAATGGTTCGAGGCATGCCATGTAATCTAACTATTTCTCTAAAGAATAGATTAGCTACATGTCTTGCATCATCTGTTCTGTTACAAGGAATAAAATGAGCCATCTTGGAGAATCTGTCTACCACTTCAAAGATATAATCATGGTTAGTTTTGCTCCTTGGTAGCGCAAAAAGAAAAAAAAAAGTCAATGGAAAGATCAATCCAAGGATGTGTGGACACAGGTAATGACGTGTACAATCCATCTTATCAATCCACGTGCACATAGCCTCTCACAACCTTGGCACCCGAGCCCTTGTAATTGGGCCTTCTAGCATTTGTGGGCCTTCCAGCACTTGTAATGGATCTTGGACTTGCGGGTGTGTAGTGTTTGAAGTGTTTAACCCCATCAGCTACAACACAACCACCGCCAGCACCACCACAAGTTCATCCTAATGCAAGAAGAACAAGGGCCCTCCGAGGCTTAACTCATGAACAATTGGCACTTGTGGATGTGTCTAAGCCAAAGAATTTAATTGGAGGGAAATTTTTTGATCCGAGTGTGCTAAGAGAATTCGGTTGCGAAGACATGGTAAATCGGTTGTTAAGACACCCGCAATGGAGCAAAGTTTTCGAACGGAGAGGGCCGGCATATACCCCAGTTTCCTACGAGTTTCTTGCTTCCTTGAACATTTAGAAAGAGCCAAACAATGCCAGGAAATCCATTTCTTATATGCTTTTCGAGAAGAGATATAATCGCTCCGTTGATTAGCTAGCTTTGATACTTGGGTTACTTACCCGTGATGAGATGACCATGCCTTACTTCCAGAGGTACCATGTGGAGTTTGATTCCGATAGAGATGTCGCGAGCCATATTACGAATGATGCGGAGTATGACTCTAGCAACTAGAAGGCAAGAAAGTTCCGAATGAATCATCTCAAGGCAATCCGACATAATTTAGCAATCAACTTGTTCGGAAGGAAAACGAATTTGAACAAGGCCTACCGGCAAGTTTTGTTTTACATGTGGAGTATGGAGATGTAAGCAGATGTCAACATGGGAGTCCAAGTGAAGAAGTGGCTTGCCTCTCAAAATAAGCCCAATGTTCAATCCATTTTTATAGGACCGTTGGTAATAGAGTTATGCCTAGGATTAGGGCTTGATGCGAATCTTACAGGTGAGAAAGTTGAAACCGAGATGAAAGCATTTACCGTCCAAGATTTGTTTGTTATAAACCTTTGGTTGGGATGTGATGATGCCCCGCTAATTGGTGATAAGGAAGAGGAAGAAGAGGAAGAAGATGATGAAGGTAATGAAGGGTAACAACAACAAGGTGGAGAGGGCGTTCAACATGATGGACCCGTGATGATGGATTGGGAATCTACAAGAGCCTTGTGATACCCGTTATTTTTCTATATCTTTCCCGACATAATATTTATTTTCTTTCCGTACTCTCTTAAATCCTTTGGGTCCAAAAATTTAATTGATTCTTTATAACCTTACTATTAGTTCAATAATTAGTATCTGTTAAGCATAAGCATAAACTATTATTGTATTATGGTTATAATTACGGCATTATGGGTATTATTATAATTATTATTATTATGGTAATTAATATTGTTTCAATATTCATGAGTCGCAATATTTTGGCATATATTTATAATAATTTTTATATTTATATTGTATGCTAATTATGTATATATGTATATATAGAATTGTAATCATATGAGACAATCCCTTTAGATGAGAAATAAGACAAATTGGGGGCCGTCCATCTTGTACTATTTGATGGTTGAGATTAATCCTCTTTTCCTTTTTTATGTGTTTAATTTTAATTAGTAAGGGTTGTATTGTAATTGTAGATGTTTTATTTTTAGTCTGGGATTTTAATGCATTATTTTAGGTGTTTTAATTTTGGTAGGATTAGTTTTATTTTTTTGTTTTGTCATCCAGTATCACCGTTTCCCTTCAGGGTCTTCTCTGCGGCATTGCTTGGTTTTTTCGATCATGGAGTTTGTTGATGGAGGTATGTTGTAGTTGGTCTTTATTATTATTTTTTTTGTTTTCGTCCATGTTTTCTCCCGTTTCGTGGTCGTA
>NXFB01000960.1:5675-23993 GCA_002525835.2 Ipomoea batatas
TATATATATATATATATATATATATATATATGAAATTGGAAGAACTAGCCCAATTAAAATAAATAAATTGCCCAAGGAATTAATTATCGGTCGTAAGGCTTGAACGAATTTACGGGGTGTTACATGGATCTTTGAGTATCTTTGCCATTTGTGTATATGGGCACTATTTGCCATTTGTGTATATGGGCATTATTTGCCATTGTGTATATGGGCACTATTTGCCACTTGTGTAGTTGAGGAATATTTGCCTCTATGTATTCGGGCACGATTTGCCTTTGTGTATTTCAGGCACCATTTGCCTCTATGTATTTGGGCACCATTTGCCTTTATGATTCGGGTATTATTTACCTCCGTGCACTGAGTTTGGGTTTGAGGATTGGTATGAGGATTGGTGTTGGTTGGAGGGTAAGGGTTAGTTCTTATCCTTAGGTTGAGGTCTGTTTGGTCTCTTACTTGATCCTTGAGTTATATCATATCTCGTTGGTTGTCGATTATTCTTGGTTGTATTCTTGTTTGGTTGTTTCTCATGAGTATTCTATTGTATTCATGATTTGGTTGGATATTGGTATTATTCGAAAGTCTTGGTTTATCATTTATTCAGCTTGTTGTTGTTGAGTATCCAATTTTAAATGCTGAACAGTTCGTTGGTGTGTATATTCTATATGGGTGTGTAAACCTATTTACAAACTTATTATATATCTATATTTCCTTGCGGGTGTGAGTGGTGGTTGCTTAGCAGTCTTTTGCTAATGGTTTCTTGTATGTTTTTTCAGGTATGCAATAAGTCTAAATGAGAGTGCGTTAGAGCTTATCCTTATGAGGCGGCTTAGACTAGTTGTTGATGTTTTAGACTTTATGTCTGGGCCTGTGTGCCAATGATGAGACTATATGTACTCTTGTTTAGATTTCGGATGTTTGAGGATTTATATCTATGCAGTTGGTTCAGTTTTTGGTTAGCCTGTGCATCTAGACCGTGTTTTTCTTACCTAGATGTGGCATGATACCCCTTAGGTTATAAATCGCTTCCGCTATGTATGTTTGATAGTTGAGATAGGCAGCTTTTGCGTTAAAGTTTAGCTATCTCAGCTTGTGAAAAGTTGGGGTGTCACACCCACACTCGGGGAGTATTGACTCTACGTTTTATTCTTTTGAAATCACCTACATTCAAACCACCATGAAAACTACTACTTTCAAAATGGCGTCGTTGCCAGGGAGGCAATAGGTTGTCATTGCTTAGCTTTTACTTGATAAAATGCTTTTGTGAATTAGAGAGTTGTCAATTTCATTGTTTGTTTTATTTTTCTTACTACTTACCCTCTCTTGACTACTTCTAGTCAAAAGAGGAGTGTTTGTTGCTTTCTTGAACTATTTTAAAGGTGAATGCAGACAAGAGAAAAAGGAAATCAAGGTCTACTTCCTTACATCCCGGAGATAAACAAGGCAACAAGAAAAAGGAATATCCAAACCGAACATATGGCTTCCACGAGTGCAAATAGAAATTCACAAGGAAGAGGAGTGCCTACACAAACCCCACCACCACCACCTATCACAAATAATCCACCTGGAGTACCTAATCCAATGGAGCCAACTATAGAAGAACCGCAAGTTGATCATGTAGGACACCCGGAGCCGATAAGAATAGAAGAGTACTATGAGATGCCCCATGGACAACAAAGGTCAATTGACGATTACATGACCCCCCAGAGTAACATGCACAATTCAATATATGTTCCACCGCTTGAAAACATAAACTTTCACGTGCATCCTACTATTCTTACCTTGGTGCAAAATAGTCCATATGTCGGACTACCATCGGAGGACCCGCACGTGCACATCACAAGATCATTAGGGCTTGCGGAATGTACCGACAAGGAGTGAGTGAGGAAGTGATAAGACTCAAGCTCTTTCCGTTTTCCATCATCGGAGAAGCTATGAGATGGCTTGATAGCCAAGATGATCATCACTTCCGTTCATCGCAACAACTCCACAAAGAGTTCATGAACAAATTCTTCGCTCTAACCAAGACGATGAAAATTAGAAGACAATTTCAAGAGTTCAAACAAGGAGGATTAGAGCTTGGGAGGCATGGAGAAGATTCAAGGTATTGAAAAGACAATGTCTGCATGACTTGATGCATCCTTGGGATGTAGTCAGCTCGTTTTATGAAGGATTAACAGATGAGGGAAAAATGCTTCTCGATTCTTCATCGAGTGGGGCATTCGTCTCCTTAGCACTTCCCGATGTGGAGGAATTGATTGGAAGGATTTCAAAGAATACTTCCTTTTGGTATGACAAAAGGAATGATCAAGTGGGCATGTATGATTGAAAGGCCATGTAGCAAATGAGGCGAAGATTGAGGCAATGAACCATGAGATAAAAGGGCTACAATCATTGGTGGAGAAGATGGAGGTAAAAGAAAAACATTGTATGACATTAGCGTTATATTGTAATATATGTGGAGGACCTCACGATACAAATGTTTGTACATCACCATCCGCATCGGAGCATGTGGAGGCGGTTGACTACCAAAGAGGAGCAAACTACAATGCCTACGGTCGAATAAATCAAAGCCAAAATCAAGGATGGAAACAAGGCGGGGGTTGGAATAATAATGGAGGTTTCCAAGGGATGCAAAATTACAACCAAGGTGGCAAACCCACCTATGGTCAAAGTGAGAAGGGTCGAATTGCATATGGCCCACCCCAAGGACATGGAGCTCAATTGTCTCACTATAGACCAAACTTTAACTCCCAATTGGAACATCCTCAACAAAGAAGAGATGACATAAGAGAGGTTGATGAAAGATTGTCAAGGACGATCATGGAGCTAAAAATCGATCGGGCAAATCTCAAACAAGAGATCACCCAAGAAATTAGGCAAGAAATATTAAGTTTGCAGCAAGAATCAAAAGCTACTCTCAAGACCATAGAGAATCAAATTTCTCAAATGTTTAAGATAATGTCGGAGAGACTATGGTCAACTTTCGAGCAACACCGAAAATAATCTGAATGAGAGAGTTAGTGTCGTGGTCGCGATAGAGGAAAGCCATGATCGATGTGATCCAATGGAGATAATATGCGGGATATGTGATTGTGAGAAATGAAAGAAAGAAAAGGAAGTGGAAAAGGCTACCTCTAATTGTGATACCCCGGATTTAAATCATGCCTTGAACCCCGACAATTTTTCCTTTCGTGGGGTTACTGTAATTAATTGGGCCCAGTTCTTTTAAATAAACATATATTTCCTAATCTAGCTTATTTAATTGTTAAGAAAGCCAATTCTCTAACCTTGGTATTCATTATTCTTGAACCTTGGTATGATTGGGTATTCTTTTGAGGGATTCCATGTGTTATTTGGCTTCTAGAATGTGTATTCTGATATTGATCTGGGTACTAGAATGGTATATTGTTCATTGCTTCGTGTCTGATTGAAGTCTGAGTATTCTGGGTTGGGTTTTGTTCTTGCGGAGAGGTCTAGCGGTATAATGTGTCCCGCTGAACCCTTCCTCAAAGAGCCTGCGGTAGGTAGTGACGGAAGGGGAGTGTCCCGCTAGGTGGGGCGTCGCCTTCGTGCGGAATGATTCGGCGGTGCGACGCGTTCCGCTAGAGTGCTCTGCCTCTTCTAGCGGATGGTTCCCGCGGTCTGGCAGGTTCTGCTAGGTTGTACCGCCAGTGTGTGGTTCCTTCTCTGATCCAGTGTTGTTTTGTGGTCTATTGACTCTGTAGTTTCCCCTTTGGTTCCTGGAGTATATTCTGAACATGGTGTTGAATATACTACCTTGATTATTGAGTATTGGTTCATGTTTGTTGGTCATTTATCTTGGATTATGGATTGAGTATTGTTGGTTGATTCTTTAACTAATGTTCATGTTCTGAATCTGAGTATTCCTTGGTTTGACTATTTCCTTTGGAATTGGACTTGGGTTGATATGTTGAGATCTTGAACTCTTGTGAGTAATCCTTTGGGTTTCATGTGTCATGTATACCCTTTTGAGAGGTGGTTGTTCGAGCTACGACTCTATGCATATCTATTGGTATAGGATGGAGTCGGTTGGGCATGGTATGCCTTTGTGATTTGGGCATTGTATGCCTCTGTGAATTACTCTGGTTGTATTACTGTTATGGCAGGAATGTGATTGGGCTCATATGCCTTTGTGAATGGGCTTATACGCCTCTGTGTTATGGCACTGTGATATGTTGTTTATGTTATGGTTTGGAGGTTGTGATTTATAACTTATTCTATGTTTCTGGAATTGTGTCACTTTGGGGGAGTGATGTGAGGATTGTTGGTTGGTTGGTTTCACTTGTGTTGTTCAGTTGAGCCTGTGCATTCGTTTGAGTATCTTATTATGGAATTATTGTATTGTGGATTCGTTCATTGATATTGGATTCATTTGAGGTGTCCTTGGTTTGTGATTAATTCAGCCTATTGTTGTTGAGTCACCTGTTTTTTAAACAAAGGATAGTTTCGTTGCATATATTCTATATGCGTGTGTAAAATACATTTACAAAGCTATGCCGCCTATGCTATACTATTGTATTTCTCACGACTGTGAGTGGTGGATTGCTTAGCATTTCTTTGCTAATATTTCTAACTGTTTTCCATGTATGGAGTAGATTGTGCACGAGAGAGCGCTAGCTGTAGATCTACTTCTCCCTTTATGCTTAGCTTAGAGCTTATTGAGAATGTTGAGACATTTCAGGCCTGCATGACTTAGACTCTTGTTTTCTATTGACTTGTTTAGATTCTGTTCCATTTGAGGATTTTTGATACTTATGTTGGATGTTACCTTAGCATCTAGGTGATGGTTAGCCTGGATGTGGCGTAGCACCCCGTGTGGGTTTAGTTAAACGCTTCCGCATTTATATGATTCCGTTGAGATTTGATAGCTTTTGCCTTAAGTTTAATGCTTATCTCAGTCAAAATCTTGAAGATGCAATTGAAAACGCTTCTTGTGAAATTCCAAAATTTGAAGGAGAAAGCAAGGTTACCTCTTGTAACCATGAAGGAGATGTGAAGGAGAATCATGAGGAGATCACCTCTTGTGATCATGAAGTCAAAGAGACCGTGTTTCCAAAGCACGAATCCATTACCTCAAAAAGGAAGGAAATGGCGAGGAAAGGTACAATTCATGCTTTTATGCAAAAATTCTTTTATGATACTCAATTTGAAAGTGATACCATTGAGGATTATGCATGTCTTGGCAAAGAGACATCGGCATTGGTGACTACGGGTTGCCCCATAAAGAAGGGTGACCGGGGAGCTTTCGTAGTTCCGTGTTCTATCAATCACATTGAATTTCCAAAAGCTCTTGCCGATCTCGGAGCTTCTATTAACATGATGCCCTTGAGTTTGTTTGAAGAATTGGGATTACCTTGTTTGAAGCCGACAAGGCTCACCCTTCGCCTAGTCGATGGAACCACTCGGTATCCGAAAGGCTTGGTGGAGGATGTGCTTGTTAAGATTGGCGAAGAGTCCTTTGGAAAGCCGTTTTTGGCAACGTACCATGCCCGTATTAATGTGGGGACGGGCGAGATTACTTTAAGGTTTTATGGTCAAAAAGCCAAAGCGGGAAAGGAGAGAGGAAGAGCTTAAGGCTATAGTCAAGGTGAAAACCAAGACCAAATCTCGTTGGGAGATTGACAAGTTGGTTTGGAAGAATACATGGGTTCCAAAGTGTTTCCAACCAACAACAAAGGAGTATGGTTGAGGAAGGAAAGAAACGTTACGTCTAGCCAAGGACGTAAAACATGGCGCTACTTGGGAGCCAACCCAAGGCGTTTTTGTGAATATTTTGAGTTGATTTCTTAGGTTTTCTTTTAGTATTTGTGTTAGTATTTGTTCATAGTTGTTTTTGGAGACTAACATGCAGGGTCGGTGGCTAAAAAGATGTTAAGAAAGTGCTAAAATTGACCAAAGGCGAAAGGAAAAGCCGGGAAATGGAGGAAAAGACTCTCAGTGCTGCTCCACGTGGCTTCCACGCGTGGAGGCCGCATGGAACAAAAACAGTGTGGATCCACGTTGACTTCCTACGCGTGGAGCGTCCACGTGGAAAATTTCCAGTGCGCATTCCACGTGAGCACCACGCGTGAAGCTCACGTGAATGCTCCACTTCAGCCGAATAAAAAGACGTGGTCTGCCAAGACCACGCCTAACACCCCGAAAGCTAAATTCCCCCATTCTCTTCCACACAAGAAGCTTCTCCACGCAAGGTTTGATCTTCCACCCCTTTGTTCTTCATATTTTGAGCAAAAACAAGCAAGGAATCACCTCAAGAAGGTAAAAACATCTTCAAAATCCAATTTCCATGGCTATTTCTAAGTTTTTGGGTTGAAATTCTTGAAATTCTATTCTACATCGTCTTGCAAAGTTTTGTATGATTTACTTGTTTATATTGGTTAGTAATGCAATCATAGATATTTAATTCATTGATTTCTTTTATTCTCTGACATTAATTTGATAGATTGAACTCCATTGTTGAACCCTAGTGTGAACACCATGAAAATGCAAATGGGTTTGATTGAATTCTTGATGTTTTCATGCAATTGATGATTGGATTGGTGTAGAAACTTGTCTTAGAGCGTATAATGAAATCAACTTGATGTTACACACACTTGATTGAGAATTGCAAATTCACTCTTCAACCCTAATTTTGGAATTGGGGAAGAAGAAGAAGTTAACTTTTTGAAATTGTTGACTTTTGACTAGACTTGTTATATATTGAAATTGTGAATGTGTGTGATATTAGAGCTCAAATTGTTATAATTTTGGTGATGAGAATTGTTGAAAAAAGAGGGGAAACTATGGCAAAACATTGTAGGATGCGAAGAACTGAGGAGATTGCAAAGAAACAACAGTACGAGGAGGGAGGCACAAGCCGGGCCAAGACTAGAGTGCAACCCCCGAGAATGCAACCACTTCAGGTCCCCCGCCCGATTGAACCTAATGCTAGAGGGAACATGTAACCCCTCACCTATTCCGATAATTTTTGACTTCGAGGAATAAATATTTTTTTTAAAGCTATAATATTTATGAAATGAACCCTGGTACTTTCAGAGAATTTTTTTTTAAAAGAATAGTTATTATTAAGTTACGGACTACGTACCAGGCACGAACCGTGAAAATTTTAGGGACACATATTAGGTTCGAATTTCCATAAGAAATGGATTATATTGCATAATGTGATTAATTATGAACATTCTACTTAGTTAAGATTGATACTAGATGAGTTATAAGGATGGAACATGTTACGAGCCTGCGAACCGCTAAATTTCGCGATGTACTGAAAAATTCGTAATTTGGGTGATTAATATCGGGATTAATTTTAGAATAATTTTGGTATTAAGAATTTCCCGAATTAAGCTATTTTCCACCAAAGATTTATCTGATTTAATCCCTAACTGTCTAGAAAATCCATTCTTCAAAAATATCATAGATTAAAATAATGATTATCTTTGGATAAGATCATATTAACTTGGCCTCCAAGATTTTTGTGAGTCTTCCCCCTTGGCCGAAAATTATAAGGAGAGGAGAGAGAGTGTAGATCATAATTATTCATCTCCATTGTTGATCTTCAAAGGAGACTCCATGGCCTAAAACCTTCAAGCTCTTCAACACCAAGTAAGTTATTTGGTTTAGTGAGTTAGAACTCTTCCTAAGATTTAATCATAAAGTAAGAACTCTTGAGAATGTTATTATTATGATGAAATTGTTTAGGACCTTCGGTGGATTTTTGGGAATAAGGGACTTTAACACTTGCTTCGGTTCTAAAGCTTCTAAAAGGGTAAGGAAATTCCTTAAGTTGGCTAGTCACTTGAAAATGGACAATTGTATAGGTATACATATTATGGAGTTAGAATTTAATATGAAAAACTATGTGTTAAGCTTTAACCTCTTAGTTAATTTCTATGTAAAAATTTGTGTTTGAGCTTAATATATGCATGACTTTAACGTATGCATGCATGTATATACTATATTTATGTCCATATAAAATTATGTTGAAGAAAAGGTGGAAAAATAGGAGTTTTTACACTGTTTTGCTGCCCAGAAAGCTACTGCCGTGTGTGTGGACGCGCGTCCACCGTGCGTCCACTGGTGTCCAGTTTTTGAAGACATGCCGTAAGTGTGGACGCCCCAGTGGACGCGCGTCCATCGTGCGTCCACTGGCGTCCAGTGATTTTCGAAAAATAAGAGAAAAAGCCGTAGGGGTGGACGCCAAGGTGGACGCGCGTCCACCATGCGTCCACATGCGTCCAGAATGTTCTGTCCAGTATTTTTCAGTCAAAAAAGTTTGGGTATGATGTCAAGCTATGTCTAAGTTACTTTCAACTATATTTTTTGGTTAAATGTTTACGTATGCTCGTGTTATAATTTTTGAAAAGCCTATGGGTAAACAAGCTTGATTTTGGTTGAAATAAATGTTTTGAGAAATGAAAAGAAAAGAAAATACTAATTACGTACATGAAAGAATGTTTTGGAAAATCTTAGTTTCTGGATATGTTGCAGAGAATTTGAGAAAGGGACCTACAGGAGGGCTTAACTGCCATGGCCCGGGGTTGGAACAAGGTGGGGATCTACGGGAGGGCTTAAATGCCATGACCCGGGGTTGGAATAAGGTTGGACCTACGGGAGGGCTGGAGTGCCATGGCCCGAGGTTGGGATAAGGAGACCTACGGGAAGGCTGGAGCATGCCATGGCCCAAGGTTTGAGAAGGGGAATTGAGAAATGTTAAAAAGAATGTCTCATGCTTATCCAGGGGGAAACTAAGTAATTAATTGAAGAGATGAATGTTATACTGAGCTGCGGTTCAGATGATTCAGAAAATTAGAGCTGCGGTTCTAATTGAAGAGATGAATGGTATACTGAGCTGCGGTTCAGATAATTAAAAGAATTAGAGCTGCGGTTCTAATTGAAAAAGGGTGAAATTCTTGAAAATGCAAAGTTTATGAACTTATCTAAAATATATGAGAATATAATTTGGAATGACAGTTATGTCATTATTGTTGTTATGAAGGAAAATTCTATGTAATTTCCTTTAAATATATGCTGTTATGCTATCTTTGGATTGTTTGATTTCAGGTAAACTTCCAAAGTATGGGTAAAAACTCTATAAGCTTTTGTATTGATATCATATTTTAAAAACCTTTGTCTACGCTTACTTAGCCGTCGTGCTAACTACACTTCATTGTGTTTCTTATCAGATGCAGTCTAGCGTGGGCTCCTGTAGCCCGGAGAACTCTAACAATTCGTTACAGTTTATGTTTCCTCTATTTGATTACGAGGACTATGCACACTTTCTGACGGGTGACGACCCGTATGCTTCGGGCTTCGCTCCAGACGCTCCAGCTCCCGTATATGCTCCAGTTCTTGTTTATACTCCTGAC
This sequence comes from Ipomoea batatas, assembly GCA_002525835.2. Classification (NCBI taxonomy): domain Eukaryota; kingdom Viridiplantae; phylum Streptophyta; class Magnoliopsida; order Solanales; family Convolvulaceae; genus Ipomoea; species Ipomoea batatas. The sequence continues at coordinate 15,059 of NXFB01000960.1, forward strand.
CCTGCCCCTGTCTCTGATTTTCCGGCTGACCCCGTTGATATCTTTGACCCAGTTCCAGATCTCGACCCTATGCCTGCTGCTGACTCTGACTTTGTTACCGAGTTTCTGAGTGACCCTATCATCTCTTTGTCTCCTGGAAGCCCGCTGACCTTCATTGATGCTATCCAAGCGAGCTACGGTTATTATCCTATCGAGATGGTTGAGGAGAGTGATCCACTTGAGTTCATTGTGAGATACCCTTACCCGTGGGACCCTAGTCCTCCGAAAGAGTGGGATGAGTGGATGATGGTGATTACCCCGTGTGACTTCTTAGACCATATCACCTGGTTTGTGGGTGAATGGCACCTTGTGTGGGGAACATACTGTGGCCCAGTATATCACCTCCTTGAGTAAGTTGTGTCCCTGTTTTAAAGGATATCAAACCCTTTTTGGTGTATATATTTTTGTAGCCACGATAGATATTAGATGGCTAGTGGGATCTAGTTTAGCTTACTTTAACCCTGTTAAAACTTATGTAAATATTAATGGTTGATCGATATATATATATATATAAATATATATCTTTTGATGTTTATATATATTTGGAAGTGTATGTTGTGGTAAGATTTAGTTGTGTGAACCAAATTCTTCTTTTAGCCTGTGCATTTAGAACGAATTCTATTAGGAATTGTTAGAATTCATTATAAGTGTGGCGGTAATTACTCCGGATGTACGGTATAGCCGAGCCGGGGTGTTACAGAACAGAGTTCTGAGAAATTTAACACTTGGAGAACTTGTTTTGGTCAATGTCTACCGAGGAAAGAACCTCAGGGAAGGCAAGTATTTGGATCCCAGTGTTCTGAGAGAGTTCGAGTGCTATGAGAATGTCACAAGGTTACTTCGACACGCTTAATGGAGCAAAGTCTTTGAGTGGAGAGAGCCTACCTATGCCTTAGTCACATATGAATTCTTAGCCACCTTAGAGATCAAGAAGGAAGTTCAATGCAAGGAAATCGATCTCTTACACATTGTTTGGAAAGAAATACAGTCACTCAGTTGACGAGTTAGCCGTGATTCTCGGACTCCACGATAAAGAGGAGGTGCGGATGCCTTACTTCCAAAGATACAGGACGAAGTTTGATTTTGATAAGGATGTTGCAAACTATTTGAAAGAAATCACTAATGGCAAGAAATATGACTCCAACAATCTCAAAGCTAGAAAGATAAAAAAGAACTACTTGAAGGCAATCCGACTTGCACTTGCGGTAAATCTCTCGAGGAGAAAGACAAACCTCAATAAGACATACCGACAAGATCTTTTCTACTGTGGAGCATGGAGAATGAAGTGGATGTTAATATGGGAGCACAAGTAAAGAAGTGGCTTGGTGCACAAAGCAAGGCAAATGTGCAAGCTGTTTTTATTGGCCCCTTTATGACTGAATTATGTCGAGGCTTAGGGCTCGACAATGATCTTGAGGGAGAGAAGATTGAGGCTGAGATGCAAGCTTTTACAGTGCAAGACTTCTTTGCTATGAACATCAAATTGGGAGGCGATAATGCACCATCCATTGGTAGCGATGACAGTGGGATAGCAAGGAGGAAGGAGCCAGTGAACAACATGTGTAGACTGACCAGGGAGGACCTAGCACTCAACAGAGTGACTCGACTATGATGGATTGGGAGGCCACACGAGCTTTTCACATGCAGCTACATCAAGAGCAAATGGCTTATCTTCAAGCCCATGGTGCTAGGCAAGAGGAACAGATGATACCATTTATGGCGCCACGATAGACAGGATGAAGAAATCCTCAGACGAGAATGGCTGTCGAGCACAACGCTAGACTTATTGAGGAGCTTCAAGCCCAGCTCGCCAACCATTTCCATCCACCATCCTTTGGAGATTAGTGAAGGATGCCACGACCCGTGCAAGAGAGAACAAAAGAGAAGGAGAAATTTGAAAATAAAAACAATTTGAATTTTTGTTGATGATGGCCCATTTCAAACATTAGGTTCCCCATGCGCGGGGTTTCACTTTTAATTCTATACTTTTATGCTTTATTGCTTTCCTAGACTACTTAGTTTACTTTCATGCACTCTTATTACTTTTATTGCTTTATTATTTTGATGTTTGAACTTTTTAATGCTTTCCATTAGTTACTTTCTTTAGTTCGTTTTACCTTAGCCTATGTTAATGTTCTTTTAGCTTGATAATGTTTTCTTAGTAGCATTTAAGTCGGGCTAAAGACGTTAAACGTAGAGCTCTTGGGAGGCACCCCAAGCTTTTATCGAAAAATAAAAAAATAGAGAGAAAAAAATGCAAAGAAAAAGAAAGAAAAAGAGAGTAGGAATAATTGAATAGCTTTCCTATTGCACCTTGATTTTTTTTTTATGTGCTAACCATTGTTCTTGTAGCTTTGATAATGGAGGCCACCCATTGTTGAAAGCTAAAGTGTCGAAAAAGGGATGCTTAATTGGTTTAGCCATGCTATTTGACTAATTAGACTCGTGCTCCTTTATTCTACGAAGTCCTCAAAGCAACATCAAGGACGATGTTTAGTTTAAAGTGTGGAAAGGACGCACTTTGTGCTTAATTGCTTGATTGCTTAATTTGGTCTTATGGTCATGATAGATGGGTGTGTTTGCCATTTGGAGAGTGAGTTATTGCTTGTGCTATCTAGGGAAAGTTTTGACTAGATGCCAATAAAAATTTTATTCTTGAAATATCCTTGGAAAGTTACCTTTTTGCACCCATGAGAGTGTTTAGAACCGAATAGGTTTATATTCTTGCTTGCTTGCATGATGTTCACCTCTTATTAAGATAGGACCTTAGTCAAGGATATCTCCAAGTGGGAGTGTGCACTTCTTAATTTGAGAAAGATATTGTAAGCGAAGCCCGGAATTGAACTAACCTTGGTACGGCATGGGGCAAAAGGTGAGACTATGGGTGAGCATTAGAGCAAAAACTCTCTTAATCATAAGAAAAAGGCATGGGGGATGTATGAAGAAAAGTAGAAAAGGCAAAAGGTCACTCCTAGAGGTAAAAACTGGAGAAAGCCATCTTGCTAGGATCTGGGCAACCATTGCACCGATCTTTGAACAAGCGTAGAACTCTTCGTGAAGTCGGTTGCTCCAAAAGAAGTAACCCTAGGAGATGAGAAAACAAGAGAGGAGGTGAGCCGTTTCGCTAGGGTGCGGGTACACATTGCACCGACCTTCGAAAAAGCATGGAGATCCATGTGAAGTCGGGTGCCCGATGACGTTACCCTAGGAATTGAGAAGAAAGAGGGACCGCCCCAAGCCATTGGCAGTGAGTGGTCCATTCCCATACCCTCATTTATCTTACTCGTTGGGTTTTGGCGTTCGGTTGGAAGGGTTGATTAATGGGTGCACATCGTTCCCACTAGTGGGATCGGCTTGAAGGCCCTAGCTAAATGAGAGGTGAATTTAAATTTGATTTGCATGCTTGAACATGATGCGAGAAGTGTGATCCTGTTGCTTAAATGTCTATTCTTTAACAGGTTTTTGCTTCCCGAAAATATTTCTTGAGTTGTATGACATCTAGCCCACATTCTTTGTAGATAGCATGAAGGATTTCCCCCTCTCTGGTAGCCCTTGCATTCATTTTTTATTGACCGGATGTCAAAGTTAAGTAAGCTTAGTTATCCTTGGGTACTTGTGTGCTTATGTTCAAATTGTCTTGCTTGAGGGCAAGCAAGGTTTAAAGTGTGGAAACTTGATAAGCACCCAAGATAATTAGGAATTAGGGGAGAATTAAGATTGATTAATATTCTTTTGTGGCTAACGTATGGCATTTTATGCTCTAATGCGTAGATCTCGTGCAAAGCTATTTCTGGTGTTTTAGAATGTTTTTACAGGTCCCGGGAGCCACTAGGCGAAGCATAAGGACATAATGAGTAATCGGATCAAAGAAGAAGTCCTGGTATTGATCGGAGGACACCACCACACATGGAGCCAACGTGGATCAAATCCAGTACCTGTCCACGCCAGCAAGAACTGATGAAGGAAAAATAAAAATGGCAATTTTGGGAAGGCTATTTAAGGGAGCTCGTTAGAGATTAAAGAGATGTTGGATCATTTTTAGAGTTTTACATTTTTAGATTTACAATTCCAGTAGAGAGCATTTTTAGAGAGAGAAGATCTAGAGTTCCAATTGTTGAAGCATTGAAGATCAAAGTTCATTTGAAGATTGTGATTCATGTTTCCTAGGTGAATTCTATTCTTAATCTAGTTTTAATTTCATTTCCTATTGCATTTTACATTTCTCTAGTTTGAATTAGGTTTTTGTGATTTTGAGTTCATGAATATGAGTAGCTAATTCTCTCTAGGGATTGAATTGTGTGATGTTATGCTTGCCTAGTGTGGATTCTCATTTCTAATTGTGGAAATTGCTTCATTCTATGTTGGAGACCTATTCTTGTCTTTGATTGTTGATTTGGTTTGATTCTAAGTGATTTGGCCAATCTCGTAGGAGTTTGAGGCCTTGATCTAATCATGATTGTTGATTAGAGTTAAGGACAAGCTTTTGCAATCATAGATCTTATGAAATTCTATGTGTAGAATAGTAGGAAGGTGTGAAGCCTAGGTGTTCAATAAAATGTCTCTTTGAGGTTTTGGTTACCTAACAAGTATTCCTAAGCTAAAGAAGCCTTAGTACACTAATTGTGGAAGAGGATAGTGAGATCACACCCTTGAATAGCCAACGTAGTTGAATCAATCTTCCATTGCTTAAGACACACCATGAGGCATCATGACTAGCATAATTCATTCCCTTGTGTATTACAATTTGTTATTTCACATTTGTTTACTTCATTTGATCATACTCTCCATTTACAAATGTTACTCTATGCACCTCGACAACCTCATACGTTCTATTATGCATTTGTTTGAATAAAAACTAAGCAATCTTCAACATTACCTCCTTCGAGATTGACACTCGGGGAGTCTTGACTCTTCGTTTTATTCTTTTGAAATCACCTACATTCAAACCACCACGAAAACTACTACTTTCATGGAATGGTTCAGTGGGACACATTATACCGCTGGGCCCTTCCGCAAGGACAAACCCAAACCCAGAATACTCATACTCAATCATACACGATGCGATGAACACAGTAGGTCATTCCAGTACCTAGAATATGATCAGATTACACATTTCAGAAGCCAAATAACACATGGAATCCATCAAAACAATACCCAAACATACCAAGGTTCAAGAATAGCTAACACAATCTAAAGATCCACAAGATAGGCTCAATAATCCAACCAAACACAAGCTATTTCCAAGAAATAATCCATAGGATTCCACAATACACCAAATCACATATATATGAGAGTGACAGTAGATTTAGTGAGACATGGAGAGTTATCTCTATGCTAGCTTCTCCAAACACAAACTCCTAGCTCACCCAATCAAGCCTCCATCATCACCATGATTATATTGACCCAAGAAATACCCCAAAGAAACCATAAGGAATTATAAAGCCTAAGGAGATGTAGAATAAAATGCAATCTAAACATGATCTAACACTTACCCAAGCTTAGAAATTCCTAAAAGAGTAGTCTTGACTTGAATCCTTGCTTGGAATAAAAAGATTATTTGTGTAGAGTTTTTGGGAATGAAAATGGCGTGAAGATCATGTAGGAGAAGGGAGAAAACTAGGGAAATTAATTATTAGATGGCTTTTATATGAATCCCACAAAATCTATACATACATAATGTATGTAGCATTAGGGTAATTAAATGAGATATGGGCCCTTATAATAAAAGTGGGCTAAGCCTCATCCAAGAATTAATTAAATATCATAAGACTTGAATCCTTAAAGAGTTGGGCCAATTAAATGCACAATATATTATAAGGGATGGAAAGACTCCAATTGATATCCCTTACAAAATTAAATTAGAGAATTGGGCCTCATTAGAATTTAAATGGACTAGATTAGGAAATATATATTTATTTAAAAGAATCGGGCATAATTAATTAAATTAACCCCACGAAAGAAAGAATTATCGGGGTTCAAGGCAGGATTTAAATCCGGGGTATCACATGACCAGTTGATTTGTCGAGCATTCGTGCCTACGCTGATTGGCCATGCAAGAAGTTTGTTCACTGGCTTGCCATCCTAGTTGATCAGCTGCTTTAAGCAATTGCCAAAAGCGTTCTTGACGCATTACGCAGGTAACATGAAACCCAAGAAAAAGTTCTCTAATTTGGCATGGGTACGCAAGATGAGGGTGATAGCCTACGAAGCTATCTAGTCAAGTGGCAGAAAGAAGTTCAAGCAATTGAAGGAGGATGAGACGACCAGACAACACTAGCCTTCTTTATAGAATACAGAAGCTTTTCAAAATCATATTGAGGGTATTACCGCCATACTTAGGCAACCGCAAAACCTAAGTACTAAGGCTAACTGTAAAATAGTCTAAATAAAAATAGTTTGGAATCCTCAAACCAAAAGTCTTTAATTTAAAACATCGGCCCCAAACATTAATCTTTAACCATGAACAATGCACAACTAGCCCCTTACATAAGCTTCAAGATACACTAACACTCTCTTCAGGCAATTCCTTAATTCACTTCCTGATATTCAAGCAAGAAAAATAACAACATACAGTAAAAGGGGTTTGCAACACTTGCTAAATAAGGGACTTCTTTTCCCACAATAATATATATAGAAAAAGTATCGAGTACTTTAAATATTTATAAAATACTTTAGCCACAAGGCTTACTTACAAAACATTTCTCAATTATTCAAAATTCAACTTTGTGTCAAACCTTACACCTTATAAAACGATTTAGGTTGAATCTACAAAAATAAATGCATATGGAAGAACATAATCATATAAATGGGATAGGGTCCTATACCATTAGGCCATAATGAACAGAACCACATCTGAACACTCTACCCTAACCTTAAGTGTGTGCACCCCCAAGTGAGGATTCCAAGCCTCACCGGGAAGTTACTAAGTCCATGAAAGTAGTAGTGGGGTTATGAAAGTTAAAACGAAGAGTCAAGACTGCCCGAGTGTCGATCTCGAATGAGGTGATGCGGAAGATTGCTTAGCCTTTTTTCAAACAAATGCATAATGGAACGTGAGGTTGTTGAGATGCATAGAGTAACATTTGTAATTGGAGAGTGTAATCAAGTGAAGTAAACAACTGTGAAATAACAAATTGTAGTAAGCAAGGGAGTGAATTATGCTAGTTATGACGCCTCACGGTGTGTCTTAAGCAATAGAAGATTGATTCAATTATGTTAGCTATTCAAGAGTGTGATCTCACAATCCTCTTCCACATTAGGGTACTAAGGCTTCTTAGGCTTAGGAGAACTTGTTTAGTAACCAAAAGCCCTAAGAGATATTCTATCGAACACCTAAGCTTCACACATTCCCACTATTCCAAATGTGGAATTCCATAGGATCTAAGGTTGCAAAAGCTAGTTCTTAACTCAAATCAACAATCATGACCGAATCAAGATCTCAAACTCCTAAGGGATTGACCAAATCAACTTAGGATCGAATTAATTCAACAATCAAAGACAAGAATAGATCTCCAACATAAGATGAAGCAAATTCCACAATTAGAAATAAGAAATCACACTAGGCAAGCATAACTTCACACAATTCAATCCATAGAAAGAATTGGCTACTCATATTCATAGATTCAAAATCATAAAACCTAATTCAATCTAGAAAAATGTAAATTGCAATAGGAATTGAAATTAAAATGAGATTAAAAGTAGAATTCACCTAGGAAATATGAATTACAATCTTCATATCAACTTTGATTTCAATCCTTAAAAAAATTGGAACTCTAGGTATTTCTCTCTCTAAAATGCTTTCTACTAATAATTGTAAATCTAAAAATGTAAAACTCTAAAAATGATCCAACCTCCTGAAAATTTCTAACTAGCTTCCTTAAATAGCCTTCCCAAAATTGCCCTCTTTATTTTTCCTTCCGCATTCCTGGTCCAAGTGTAGTCCACGCGTGGAGTATAGCATGGACACACACTGGATTTGGTCCACGCCGGCTCCACGCGTGGATGCATCATCCGGTCGTCCAGAGGCTTCTTCTTCGCTCCGAATGCTCGTTATGTCCTTATACCTTGCCGAGTGGCTCACGGGACCTGTAAAACTTTCTTAAACACACAAGAGATAGCTTTGCACGAGATCTACGAATTAGAGCATAAAATGCCATAGGTTAATCACAAAAGAACACTAATTACTATCAATTCACCCCGATATAGACCTTAATTCCTAGTTATCTTGGGTACTTATTAAGTTTCCACACTTTAAACCTTGCTTGCCATCAAGCAAGACAATTCAAATTTAAGCACTCAAGTACACAAAGATAACTATGCTTACTGAACTTGGACTTTCGCTCAATAAAAAATGAATGTGAGGGCTACCGGAGAAGGGGAAATCCCTCCTGCTATCTTCAAAGAATGTTGGCTAGATGTTATACAACTCAAGAAATATTTTCGGCAAGCAAAAACCCTTCATAGATAGACATTTAAGCAATGGGAATGCACTTCTCACATCATGTTCAAGCATGCAAACCAATTTATATTCACCTCTCATTTACTAGGGCCTTCTAGCCGATCCCACTAGTGGGAACGATGTACACTCATTAATCAACCATTCCAACGAAACGCCAAAGCCCAACAAGTAAGATAAGTAAGGGTAGGGGCATGGACCACTCACAGCCAATGGCTTGGGGCGGCCCCTCTTTTTTTTTTTCTCACTTCCTAGGATAACGTTATCGGGCACCCGACTTCACATGGACCTCCATGCTTTTTCAAAGGTCGGTAGAATGGGTACGCGAACCCTAGCGAAGCGGCTCACCTCCTCTCTTGTTTTCTCATCTCCTAGGATCATTTTGCATGGACAACCGACTTCACGTAGAGCTCTACGCTTTTTTGAAGGTCAGTGCAATGG
>NXFB01000961.1:0-12109 GCA_002525835.2 Ipomoea batatas
CTTTAGTTGCAGCTAACTCCTTCTCCAAATTGGCCACATACTCTTTCATTTGATTATCATTAGACGAGCTTGAAGTATTGTTAAATACCTTAGATGGGAATGGTCCGAAACCTAACCCACGAACACGTTCAGGGTGTTCTTTTCCAAAGGCTTTGCCAAGAGGGTCATCTTTTGAAATAGATTGTGATTGAGAAGATGAGTCTTGATCCATTTCATTTCTAATTTTTTTCCTGCATTAAACAAATATCAATTTGAATTGTAACATCTAACCCTATTCAAAATAAATTAAAGCATACTTACAGTGATAATTCTACATTCTTCATTAATAGATGACCCTCTTTGTACTTTGTGGGTATCAATCCATAGTTCTGAGCGATTAACACTGTGCCCGAGCTCAATTTCCTTGTGTGAAAATTAAATTGTTAGTAATTAAGAAAAAAATAAACAGTCAACTTAGTTAATTGCAAAAGAATGAAAAAAAAAATTGAAGTACCATCTCAGCACTTCTCCTAGCAAAGCTCTTTGATCCACAAGTATGTGCAATTTTTTGGTGTTTCCTACTTTCAGCATTTTTTCTGCACATTTCCTAATAATAGAGTATAATATTAATAAATTAGGTAAATATGACCACAACAATAAGCAAACATATATTAGAAACATTACCTTAGATTTTTCAGACAAACGATAGTTGACAAAACTTGACCACTGGTCTCTATGAATTCCAATTGGACACTTACTAATCAATTCAATTCAAAGATTTTGAACATGTGTTTGTAAATGGATGCAAGCTCCCTAAGGAAGATCATGAAATTTAAAAAATCAAGCAAAAAGCTGAAAGAACTCAAAAAAAAAAAAAGGCAGGATACTAACAACATAAAAAATGCATAACAATAAATACAAAATAAAGCAATATGACCAAACATGACTATGATTTTATTCCTATTAAATAAAACAATATACAATTGAGTAATATTAAATAAAACAATATCTTGACCGCAGCAACAGAATTTGCATATTTGAAAGTGGAGAGGTCTGGAATATAATTGCACTGCGTTCTGCGTTTCTCTTTTAAAGTTCACAATATAGGATTAGGGATTTATATAAGGTCGTATCTTATTACGATAGAATTGTAGTATGATAGGAATTGTAATGTAGAATTGTGATGCAATAGGAATTGTGATGTAGAATTGTACAACGAATAGGAAAATAGAAAATAATCGCATCCTAAATATTGTAGGACTGTTTTCGGCGGGAAGCTTAAAGTGAAGATTTTATTTTTATATATAGTAGTCTTATAGTCTTATTACAATAGAATTGTAGTACAATAGGAATTGTAATGTACAATATTTAGGATGCGATTATTTCTTATTCGTTGTACAATTCTACATTACAATTCCTATGGTATCACAATTCTACATTACAATTCCTATCATACTACAATTCTATCGTAATAAGACTACTATATATAAAAACAAAATCCTCACTTTAAGCTACCCGCCCAAAACAGTCCTCCTAGATTATTTCCTATTTTCCTATTCGTTGTACAATTCTACATTACAATTCATATTCATTCAAATATCGAGGAGGAAGAAAAAACTAAATGCGATACAGTGAACATGAATATACTTAAGTTATAAAAGTATAATTACACATATATTAGCGTAATTGACTATTAATAATTTCCTAATAATTATTATGATAATTAAACTAAACATTGGCCGTTGAATTTATTTTTATAATAATTATAATTAAATGATTTCTAATTTTTCCCATATTTATTTTAGTAATAATATAATTACATAAGTAATTGTTGTAGATAAACAAGTCATATGTTATTCAACGAGTAATACTTTTGCACTAATCTTATAATCAAATAAATGTACATGTTCAATATTAAATTTTTTTATAATTTTTTCTTTATTTTTATTATCTAAATATATAATAAAAAATTTATCTGTGCATCGCACAGTTAATTGGACAATTATTTGCTTTAATTCAAGTAAAGAAAACATCAGAAAACATAATCGGTCCAACAAATTTCATCAATTGCGCTATATAATGTTTGATGTTATAATTTATATAATTGTATATCGATCCAAATATTCTTAAAATATTATAGCAAATCCATTCCGTGCAACGCACGGGCGGAAATACTAGTTAATATTAACAACACAATATTATATTAGATATATCACAAATTATATATCACCAATCACCAATCAATATTAACAACACAATATTAGCATATTACCTTATGGCATTACATTATTAATAAATATGGATAATTAATAAAATTAATAAAATAATAATTAAATAAATATTAACAATATTACCATATTATATATATCACAAATTATATATCATCAATCACCAATTAATATTATTAATAAATATGGATAATGACATTATATTATTAATAAATATGGATAATTAATAAAATTAATAAAATAATAAATAAATAATATCCATTATGTTGTTAATATTGATTGGTGATTGGTGATATATAATTTGTGATATATCTAATATAATATTGTGTTGTTAATATTAACTAGTATTTCCGCCCGTGCGTTGCACGGAATGGATTTGCTATAATATTTTAAGAATATTNATATATATATATATATATATGTACACTAGTATTATACTCGTGCGCTGCACGAATGATAGTAATGCAATGAATTAATCAAAGTTATTTGAATATAGTACTCACATACATCAAATTGTATACAATTTTGATTAAACAAAGTTTTTACTAAATAAATAAATGTTCCAAATTATTAAATACTTCATGGTACACAACATTGGTAGTATAATTACTACTCTCTCCACCTTCGTTGGCTATCAAATTTTTTTTAAAAACCTTTTGGGTTACTAATCCTTGAAGCAGCAACGTAAAGTTGACCATAAACAAACAGTGGTTTCCTTAAAAGTAACCCTATATGTGATCATGTTTGACTCTAGCTTTTGTTTATAGTTATTGCGTATGACAACATTAGAGGAAATTGTCTTCTTTGAAACTTAAATGGCAATCTTATATCAGTAGGTGTCATTGACATTCTTGGTATCAATACTATTTGACCAATATTGTTCCCCGTGACGATCTTTGCTTCAACCACATGATCAGATAACCTTGTAATCATCAGTTTTGTTCCATTACATAGTCCAAGTGAGTGATCTATGTTCCTCAACAGCATGACCGAAGATCCAACCTTTAAAGTTAATGCATGATTAAGGACCCCAGAAGCTTTCAGTCCATTTAGGAATTCTGGAGTGTGCATATCAGAGAGTATACCATTATTACTTGAATCATACTTACAGACCGTGTCACAACTTAGGTATGTCTTGCTCTCAGCAATATGCAAATCACTCATATATTCATTGATGGCATTGACCACATCAAGTGTTGGAGTCAATATTGCACGAATTTTCATGTATTCTTCGTCACACCCCCGCTCCTTGAACATTGAAAATATACTATCAAGAATTGTTGCTATATTGCCATCCTAGTACAATACCCGTGCGATGCATGAACTAAAGCTTATGTGTATTGAAATTATTATATGTTATAAAAAAAATATATATGAGCTTTATTCAATCACATATAGTTTTTTCATTTACTATTATGTTGATTTAATATGAAAAAATTATATGGAGATATTTACAATTAAAATAAAAATTAATAATTAAGATTAGTAATTAATTAAAATAACATACTTTTTTAAATGCTTAATACAAAATATTTAAAATTATAAATGATTAAAACATCTTATAGTAAATGACAAAGTATATAATAAATAAATAATTACATAAATAAATATAAACATACATCTAAATGTTACATATACACGACTGAAAAACATGAAACGCTCTGACATGCTCTCCCAACGGTACTCTGACGAAGACGATTTGCTTGAACGAAGTACGAAGAAATCGAAGGAACGCGGCGGCGTGGATCCTGTTATGGATTCGGCAATGGCTGTGGAACCATCGGAATCTACGGACTCTGTGATGGACCCAGTTGCGACTGAGGGTCTGGTCGCGGAAACTCCATTAGCGGAGATGCCCCCGGCTAATCCCACGGAATCTGAGATGCTTGACGAGGCGGATTCGACGCCTCCTTCTGCACAGGCTACCCCCGTTGAACAGATCAGGCACGATACTCCACCTCCAGTGGAAACTGCGAACGCTCCCCCTAGATCATACCGCGATTCGGTGGTCGGTTCAGGGACAGATGCCGCGCCGTTTCTCATCGACAACACTACTGAAGCGGTGATCGAGGACCTGAACGCGGAGGAGGGCCTCGATGCGGAAGATGATGACCCGTTATGTCCAACTGTTCGACTTACTGCGGCGGAGAAAAAACTGATTTGTGATCCTTGGCGCCAGACTCTGATCGTTAAGGTAATGGGTCGGCGTGTGGGTTATGCGTATCTTAATAGGAGGCTTACAACGCTGTGGAAACCTAAAGGTCGAATGGAATTGATCGCCCTCGAAAACGATTACTTTCTTGTTCGGTTTGGATCGCGGGAGGATTTGGATTTCGCAAAATATGAAGGTCCGTGGATGGTTCTCGATCATTATCTGATCGTGAAAGATTGGGTACCCAATTTTGATCCTTTCGTCGACACAACGGAGAAAGTCCTCGTGTGGGTACGCTTCCCAAATCTGCCGGTCGAGTTTTATAACCTTCTCTGCCTAAGGAAAATTGGTAACAAACTTGGACGAACGGTGCGAGTGGATCACACGACCAGCTTAGTTTCACGAGGAAAATTCGCGAGAGTCTGCGTGGAAATTGACATCACGAAGCCGTTGGTTTCCACGTTTACTTTAGAAGAAAAAGTTTGGAAAGTGGCTTATGAGGGAATCCACTTGGTGTGCTTTGTGTGTGGAATGTACGGCCATAGACAGGAGTTATGCCCTTCGGCTGCTGCGAGTGATGGCGCTGCCATGCCTGTTGATCCTGCGAATCCGCAGCACCCAGATCCAGCCAATGGACCTCCTGTAGTCCCTCCTTCAGGGCCTCCAAGGGCAAGGACTTCCTCTTCACGTGTTCCTCCTTATGGTTCTTGGATGCTCGTCACTAGAAAGGACCGACGACCTCAAGGTAATTCGAATGGCCAGGGTCAGCGAACAGGGAATGCGGGGCAGAATGTTCCGAGGACTAATGGGAAAGATGCGTCGGGGTCTTCTGGCTCACGTTTCGGTCCCTTGAATTCCGAAGAAGTTCCGATGGCGACTACTGGTGCAGAAGAGGTTGACGATGCGGCACCCGATCAAGGGAGCCAGGAAGCACCGGCCGAGGAGGCGGGGCGGACTACTTCTGCGTAACGTAGTAACATGGGGTCTCGACCACGACGACAGAATGTTATCGCTAGTGAGAAACAAATAATGAATGAACCCATTTCGGGTAGAAGGACTCAAGTGGAAGTCGGAGAAACGTCACAGCGGACCGAACAAAGGAGACCACGCAGGGCTGCCGAAGAGGAGGAACACGTGGTGAATCGGGGTGAGGAAGGGGGTTCTGTTATTCGAACTACTCGAGTATCAACTCAGGAGTTTGGTGTTGAACTACCAAATGCGGTTGATGGTGATTCGTTGGAGCACCATGCCGACCCACCTGACGGAATGGATGCGGAAGGGGATGTGGTCATGGAGGATGATATGAGCAAGGAGCTGGAGTCGGCTGAGGGTGGCAGTGCCCCCTCTGTTTGATGTCGTTTTTGTTTGTGTTTTTGTGTTTTCTTGTGTCTGTTATCTTGCCCTTTTGCTTTTTAGTTTTTCCATGAATTGTTTATTCTGGAATTGTCAGGGCGCGGGTGGTCGTGGATTCCACCGTGTCTTATGTAACCTCATTCTTTCTCACAAGCCGTCCATTCTCGGTCTTGTGGAGCCAAAAGTTTCGGGCTCTCATGCAGACTCCGTTTGCAAGAAACTGGGTTTCTCGGACTGGGTCAGGGTTGAGGCGGTTGGTTATAGCGGTGGGATTTGGGTTTTATGGAACAAGCCTAGTGAACTGACGGTTGTCTCTACTCATCCTCAGTTTGTTCTTCTACAGGTACAGGAGCTCAATCAAGCTGATTGGTTTTTGGCGGTGGTTTATAGCAGCCCGTCACACTACCTTCGTCGGAGGCTATGGAATACACTGACTATGGCGAACCAGGGTATTGTCGGCCCCTTACTGGTTGCGGGGGACTTTAATGCGGTTCTAAGTCTAGAGGAGACAAGTAATTACAGTGCGTTTAATGCACAACGCTGTTCGGATTTTATGGACTGGATTCAGACTGAAGGTCTCATAGATTTGGGGTTCACAGGGCCTAAGCTTACCTGGATGAGAGGTACGAACACAGGAATGACTAAGGGAGCTAGACTCGATAGGATTCTCAGTAACATTGCTTGGCGGAACCGTTTCCCGGACGCTTCTGTGTCTCACCTCCCGAGGCTTTCCTCGGATCACGTCCCTCTTTTACTGAGTCTAGCCGGGCGACAGGTAAACCGAAGCTTGTCGACTTTCAAATTCCAGGCGGCTTGGTTCACTCATGCTGGTTTGGGCGAGGTAATCAAATCGTCGTGGAGTTCGAACAATCGTTTTATGGATAATATTTCTCGCCTCACTGGTGTCTTGACTAGGTGGAACAAGCACACGTTTGGGAACATAAACAACAGGAAAAAGATAGTCCTAGCTCGTCTAGGGGGTGTTCAAACTAGACTCGCCATGGCTTACAATGGGGGCTTAGTTAAATTACAGAAGAAACTTACAGACGAATACCACGATATTCTGTACCAGGAAGAATTACTATGGTTTCAAAGGTCCCGAGAAGATTGGATAGTCTCAGGTGATAGGAATACAGCTTATTATCACGCTGCCACGACCATTCGAAGGGCACGAAATACGATTACTAGTTTAAGAGACGAAACTGGGGATTGGATTGCGGTTGAGGAAAATCTAATTGCTCATATTAGGAATTACTTCGCAATGTTGTTCATGGAGGAATACGGCCCTACCCGCAGGTATGAAGGGATTGAAGGTTTTCCGCGAGTCTCTCACACTCTTTGGAATAATTTTAATAGAGAGGTCACGATTGAGGAAGTTCACAGCGCGTTAACTGATATGGCACCGTTCAAGTCTCCTGGCCCGGATGGTTTACACGCTGCATTCTACCAACGACTATGGGATGTTGTAGGAGATTCTGTTTTTCAGCTCGTCAAAGAGTCCTTTGCCTCGGGGTCCTTACCTCCCGGCCTAAATGATACCCTTCTGGTTCTCATTCCGAAGGTTCAGTTTCCAGAAACGGTACGACAATTTCGCCCGATCAGCCTCTGTAATGTTAGCTACAAGATTATAACGAAAACTGTCACTAACCGGTTGAAGTGGATTCTCCCGGCTATCGTTGGTCCATACCAAAGTTCTTTTGTTAAAGGTCGCCAAATCTCAGATAATATTCTTGTGTTTCAAGAGATCATGCATACTATGAGGAAAAAGAAAGGGTCGAATGGGTATATGGCAATTAAACTTGATTTTGAAAAGGCATATGATCGACTGTCTTGGAACTTCATTCGCTCCACTTTAGTAGAGATTGGGTTTGAGGAGCGTTGGGTCAAGTTAATCATGCATTGTGTTCAAACGCCTCGCTTGTCGATTCTTTGGAATGGTAAACGGCTTCCACAGTTTGTACCCGAACGGGGTATTCGCCAAGGTGATGCAATGTCACCGGCACTTTTTGTTCTCTGCATGGAGAAGCTAAGCCAAGCCATCTCGCACAGAGTGTCGACGGGGGTTTGGAAAGGGATACAGTTTGCTAATGACAGTCCAGTTTTATCGCACCTGTGTTTTGCGGATGACCTAGTTTTATTCACGGAAGCATCTATGGATCAAGTGGAGATTATTCAGGACTGCCTCGATCGCTTTTGTGAGATATCTGGACAGCGGATAAATTATTCTAAATCCCAAGTTTATTTTTCTAGAAACGTAGAACCCGGCGCTGCTTCAGCCATTGCGACAGGAATGAATTTGACTCAGACCGATCATCTAGGAGTATACTTGGGGGTTCAAGCTAATCACGGTCGAGTCTCGAGGAATAAATTTGAAGGTATCATTGAACGAATTAAAGGACGGCTTGAGGGCTGGAAGGCTAGAACGCTCTCTTTGGCTGGGAGAGTTACGCTAGCTAGGTCGGTTTTAAATGCGATCCCAACCTACGCGATGCAAACTGCTGTTTTACCGAAAGGAGTTTGTGACGAAATTGAAAGGCGAACTAGACGCTTTATATGGGATGGCGCTGATTCAGGGTCGCACAATTTCAAGCCCAGTTTAGTTCGATGGGACGTGCTCACTCTTCCTAAAGAGTCAGGGGGTTTAGGGATTCCTAGAATGCATGAGCTTAACATGGCTTATATGGCGAAATTAAGTTGGCGGCTTCAGCGTGAACCAGAGACTCTTTGGGTTGCTGCTCTCAAAAGCAAATATTCAGCGCAGGAGCAGAGGAGGCGTTCTTCGAGTCGGCCGCTGGATTGCTCTCTAGCTTGGAAAGGCATGTTAAATGCCAACCATATTGTTGAAGCAGGCTCGATACATCTGGTCCGCAATGGCCGGAAAACAAACTTCTGGATGGATAAATGGATTACGAGCTATCCCTTATGCAAGCACCTACGTATGCCATTGAGCCTTCCTGATCTTTATACCAAAGTTCATGACATGTGGGAAGAGGGTAGAGGATGGAAATGGGAACTTTTCGCTCATCACTTACCGGAGGAGATAAACCTCATGCTGAGTGGTACTATGCTATCCGGGAATGATGGCAGCGAGGATGAGATAATCTGGAATTCATCACCTACTGGCGACTTCTCGATAAGTTCCGCTTATGCTGGCTTGGTCCCCGTTCCGGTGGGAAGTGAGCATGATATCTGGAACAAAATTTGGGCGCTTAAAGTGCCTCAGAGGATTTGTATTTTTGTTTGGCTTCTTATGCATGGCAAGCTTTTTACAAATGTTGAACGTGCTAGAAGACACATTACTTCTGATATTTATTGTTCGCTTTGTGCAGGAAAACCAGAGGACTGCGAGCATTTGTTCCGATATTGTGCAGATGCGGTGTTTGTCTGGAGGAACGCATATAGCGCACCGGTGGCTGCTCGTCTTCGTCAATTATGCTGGACTGACTGGCTCACCGAGAACTTACAAGGGTCTAAACGTGCCGGCTTTGGAGACAGATGGCCTGAGAACTTTGCTATTCGCCTCTGGTGGCTTTGGAAATGGCGGAATAACCGTATCTTCAATGGATGCAGATGGCCGAATGACCACAAATGGCAATGGATTGCGACTCAAGAAACGGAGATTAAAGCGGCGTTTTCGAAAGCTAAAGGCCCTGGTCTGGCACACCGTAATGATACTGCAAATGTGGTTTCGTGGAGTAAGCCGCAATCGGGCTGGGTCAAGGTGAACGTAGATGGTAGTCGATCCAAGGAGGGCAAGGCAGGTTGCGGAGGTCTCATCCGGGATAATACTGGTCGTTGGCGAGGGGGCTTTATTGCAAATATTGGAATGTGTTCTATTGATGTTGCTGAAGCATGGGCGATTTGGCATGGCTTGAGACAAGCTATTCGGATGGGTTTTCGCTGCATTATTGTGGAAAGCGATTCTCGGACTCTTATTAATGTTCTGCGAAATAAGGAGCATACTACAGGAAGATACCAAAATATTGTGGACCGATGCTATGCGGAACTAGATGGTGTGCAAGATATTGAATTCAAACATGTTTTCCGGGAACAAAACAGGGTCGCTGACATTCTTGCGAAGATGGCGCTAAGGAGCCCGAGGAATTTCACAGAGTTGTCTACCGCCCCAACCGATTGTATTGAGTTACTACACGACGACCAAATAGGCATACCGGCTCTTCGTTCATCCTCCGATAATGGGGGTCCGGATGTTTCTTAGTTTTTCTTAGTAGTTCGTTGGGTTTTCACCCTCATCCTTACATCAAAAAAAAAAATGTTACATACACACACACACACACACACACACACATATATATATATATACACACACACAGGGCTGCAGAGAAAAAAAAAAACCCAAAGTCCATCTTCCCTTATAGCCCAAAAGAATCCTATAGCCCAACAATAAATACCCAGCCCACCCGTTTCAACCCAACTCCCTTCTCTCATTTTCCCAGTCGTCTTCCTCCTATTCTCTGCGTATCACTCTCTCCTCCGAAATGGAAATGAAATCATAGAAATCCAGAACGTTCCACTCCATGCACAGCTCCTTAACAAAATAACTCCCTACCCTCTGCTTCTAATTCCCTCATTTCACCATCGTTAAACCATTATAGAAAATTGCATACTGTCTAAGCCCTAAACTGGTTCGATTAAGAGATATCAACTTCCATGGTTATAGAGACAGAGTCTATAGCATCTGGTATGTTTTAATTAATTTCTACCAAAAAAATATATACAATTTTAGCTCATTAGATTAAACCCTAACTCCTTCATTTACAGATCTACCTGCATTTGAACACCAACAATGGAATACATGTGTAGAAAAACACAGGAAGCAGACCAAGGTGTACATGCAGAGAGATGACGAACTGTAAAAGCTTCTCTCAAAACGATCAGAGAAAGATCTGATAAAGATAAGTAGATTTTTAGCTCAGAACTATAGAACTTTATCAAAAAATATTAATTTCTAGACTGAACATTTTTTAGAAGTTAAATCTGTGTTGTAAGTTCTTGTTAGGTAAAGCATATGATATTTATGCTATAAAAAATAATTTGAAATTACATATAATTTGAAACAATTATCGTGAAGTTGTTATTTTCTTCATGTTTTTCCAGAGTTGTTTAAGTGTATAAGTGTATTGGAATCTTAGTGTTTTCTAATGAATGTTTAAATACATCATAGTCCCAATATGCTACACTTCTTAAATTTCATTGTCTAAATGTCTGCAGTCATTTTTTTGGTGTTGCAAGACTAAAAGGCGGACTTATGTAACCCCTCGGTTTTTCCGACAAAGTTAAGATTCGAAATTTTTTTTAAGCTATGATATTTATGAAATGATCTCTCAGTACTTCAGAAGGATTTTTATAAGTGAGACTAGTTATTAATAAGCTGCGATCTACGTACCGGTTACGAACCGTAAAATTTTTAAGGACGTATATACAGTTCGAATTTTCCTAGGAAATGGATTATTAAGTATGATGCAATTAAGCCTGAACTTTCTATTTAGTTCAAGGGGAAATTTAAACGGACTGTAAGGGGTAAAATTGTTACGGACCTTGTACCTATATTTCGCGAGATACCGAAAATTCCCAAGTTTAGTGATTAATGACGGGATTATTTTTAGAATAATTTTGGTATCGAAATTTTCCCGAATTAAGTTATATTCCTCCGAACTTTTATCTGATTTAACCCCAAACTGGCAAAATAGATCTTTCTCTTCAAGAGCCACCATGAGGAGTTGACATGTGGCATTCTTAATTACCACATGATGAGTTCATTAATGGTGTGTCATAAGAAGTATGGGAAGGTTGCACTTGTTTCTTGAACTTCAAGCAAAGCTCATCATCATCCCCATCATCATCTCTCTCATCTCCCACACACACATATGTTCGAAATTCTTAAGGGAAAAAGAGGAGAAAAGGAAAACTTAGTCTTCTTCATAGTGATCAAGAGCTCCATAGCTATGTTCTTCAACACAAGTGCTTCCATAATAGGTAAGACTTCGGTTTTATTCGGTTAATATGGCTAGAATCCTTCCTAGAACTTAAGTTTAAGTTAAGGATTCATGAAATTGTGGTTATTATGGTGATTTTGTTTAGGATCTTCGGTGAAAAGTTTGGAGGAGAAGATCACCATCTTTCTGCGGTTTAAAAATCTTCTTGGGAGGTAAGGAATCCCTTAAGTTGGTTTAGTCACTTGAAGGTGATCAAATGCTAGTAAATTATGTGACTAGGAATTTATGTGAAAATTATGTGTTAAGTTTATGGATCTACTAGTTGACTCAAGAAACCACACTTTGGATTTTTGGTAATTTTTGTATACATGTCCATAGTTATTTTATGCATGTATATGTTGTATTTATGCCTATATAGGCTTATACTTGTGAAAATATTG
>NXFB01000962.1:0-10207 GCA_002525835.2 Ipomoea batatas
AAGTCCAGGGGATCAGTATTAGACCGGGCGATTACCACTGAACCAGAGTTCAACGATCCAAGTGGTCAAAAGTGGAGATAGAACTCCAAAGGCCTCACACTTTCTATCTAGGACTAAGTGGAATTTTGAAATATGAATGTAGTTACGTCGTAGCTACGGGAAAGAAAGATGTGACAAGTATTTAAGTACCCAAAGGTTGTGGGTGATCTCTCTCTTTGAAAAGTGAAAAGTGATGAGAATTTCATTATGAGGGAAAGGTTTTTCTACTAAAGTGATTACAAGCAAGATGTGTGATTTATGTTTTCTACTACTTACTAGTATGCTTAACTGTTTATTAATATATATTTGGGTATGTAAATGATTACCAAATGACCTTGTCAAGAGGGAAGGTGATATGAGACATCATTGAATTTTGCTCATAGTGTATGCAAGTTGCTCTTTATAACTGTTGCAGGTAGAATCTTTGCAGGTGAGTAAGGTATAGGGTTTCCTATGTAACCATTTTTACAAAACCTTTATTTAGTTTTGAATAACCCATGGATGTCCTTACTTAGCCGTCGCGCTAACTACACTTCACCGTGTCTCTTATCCGATGTTGTCTAGCGTGGGCTCTTGTAGCCCGATGAGCGCTGAGAACTCATCTAAGTTGTGTTTCCAGTGTTGGACTATGATGATTAGGTGCAGTTCCTGCTTGATGATGATCCTCCTGCTCCTCCTGCTCCGCCCTCTCCGAAGTATACTGTTTAGAACGACTCCTTCCTTTTGTTGTGTGAAATCTTTTGTAGCCTAGTATGGCTAACAAGTTGTGAACAACTTAAACTTTCATGTTTTTGGACCCAATGGGTCGATGCTTGTATATATAGTAGTAGCTAACCTAGCTACCTTCCTTTCTTCCCGCTGCAATATATACGTAAAGCTTTTGTCAAGTAGATAGTGTGTGAAACAGTCTTCCTTCTTTAGCCTGTGGATCTAGAGTGAACTCTTTCTGAATTTGATTGAGTTCAGTCTAGGTGTGGCGGTAACCACTCCGGACGTACGGTATAGCCGAGCCGGGGTGTTACAAAGTGGTATCAGAGCCTAGGTTGAACCTTTGGGAATTAGGTCGAAGCCTAGGTTGTATGGTCTTATTGTAGGTCTAGGATTGAAATTCGGAGAATTCGATTTTTCAAAGTCCAATTTCGAGTCAGCCTAAGTTTGCTAAGACTGGCCTAAATGGCTTTTTCAACTGAGTCTAAGTGTGAATTTCTGGAGCGAAGCTGGAGACCAGGCAGCGTCAGAAAGGGGCACCTCATCATCTGTATTTCGCGAAACCTCCCAATTCTAGAATGCTTTGATCAATATTTGTGTATCTTTATGTGCGTTAATCATTGCTTATAATTGTTGTGAGTAAGCATGATAGTATAGTGCGTTCCTAACTGTTATGCCATAGTTAAGATACCTGGTTGATGAGCATGACGAAGTGGATGTTAGGAATTGCTGGGTAGGACTTGAGTAGCTGCCATACTAACTACATAGCTAACTAACTCCTTAAGAGCTTTTATGCTTCAAGAACTAACTTGAAACTGTCGCTTGGTGAAGATGCCGCCGAGACGAAATGCGCCTGCGGGTAGCGACAATAACCTATCTGCGATAGATCGAATGGTTCAGGCCATGGAGAGAATGGCCGAGTTGATGCTAGCTCAGCAAGGTCAAAACCAAAACTAGGGGCAGCCGAGAGTGGATTATGCTAAGGTGATAGTCAGCCGCCAGCCACCGTACTACGCGGGTGAAGAAGACCCGGTAATCTTGGAAGAATGGATTAGGACGTTTGACAAGCTGCTCAATGCAGTCAACTGTCCTGCAGATCAACGAGTATCATCCGCCGTGTATTATTAGACAAAAGCGGTAGACAACTGGTGGTCAACAGCCGGGCCCGACTTACTGCAAGACCCAGACTTTGGCTGGGAGGAATTTAAGGAAGAATTGAGAGGACAATTTTACACGGAACGAATCAAGGGAATTAAGTGCGAAGAATTCTTGCGACTGAAGCAGAAAGGAGAAACTGTACTAAGGCTTCTTTGACTTAGGAGTGCTTTCGAGCATCCAAAGTCCTAAGATGAATTTTATCAAACACTTAAGCTACACACTATCTGTGACACCCCAACCTTACACAAGCTGAGATAGTTAAAACTTAACACTAAAGCTGCCTATCTCAACCATACAACATAACATAGCGGAAGCGAATTTAAAACCTAAGGGGCATCATGCCACATCTAGGTAAGAAAACACAGCCTAGATGCACAGGCTAACCATAAGAACTGTAATGCATAGATATTTAATCCTCAAACATGTCTCAAAACATCCAACATCTAAACCAGAGTATATGAAATCTCAAAATGGCACACAGGCCCAAAACACAACTCTAAGAACATAACATCTAGTCTACGCATCCTCAGATAGGTATACTCTATCGCGCTCGCGCATAGACTTTAAGGCAAACCTGGAAAGCACACAAAGCACCATTAGCAAAAGACTGCTAAGTAACCACCATTCACACCCGCAAGGAAGTATAGATATACATAAGCTTGTAAATAGGTTTACACACCCATATAGAATATAAACACCAACAAACTGTTCTTTAATTCAAAACGGATACTCAACAACAATAAACTGAATGAATCACAAACCAAGACTTTTCCAAATGAAACCAATATTCAAAATGAATGTATAAGACAACGAATCCATAAACAACATACCAACTGAAATAACAACCATAAAGGAACCAACAAACCATAACCAAGAACAACGAGATATCAACCGAAATACGAATTAACCGAATAATCACAAGGAACTCACGAATAAATAAAACCAAGAAAGAACTCCCAACTCCAACCTCCAAACCCTCATACCAACCACCACACCAAAAACCCAACCACAGTTAGAAGTTAGGTACGTAGGGGTAAAAACCCAATCACAGGGACCGAAGTCCAATCACAAGGACCGAAGTCCAATCACAGGGACCGAAGTCCAATCACAGGGACCGGAGTCCAATCACAGGGGTAAAAACCCAATCACAGGGACCGAAGTCCAATCACAGGGACTGGAGTCCAAAGTTAGACCCACAATTTGATAGCAACCACAGTTAGTTCACCCATCAACAACCAACAGATACTCAATGATCCACCACTCCATACTCATACTCATCTCAGCCCAAGAACCATCACTCAGAGTGCTCATCTCAGACATGAACACAAACCAACTCCCAGATAATATAATCAAGGATTCAACCAACCAAATAACAGACTCAGATAATGGACTAAGAGGTATGAATAAATACTCCAAAAACATGGTAAAATATCCAATAGAATACTCCAACTCAATCCAGAACAAAAGAGGAAATGAACAAAATCAGATCACAAACACTCACTGGAATCAGAATTCCAGGAGAACTAGCGGAACTCCTAGACGGAGCACTGCCCTCCGCCACACACCTCCGTAAGAAGGACACGGATCCCCTCAACGGATCACTCACCTCCACCAACCACTACCGCCTTACTCTTGCGGAAGACTCCAGCGGGTTACATTATGCCGCTAGGGTGCACCGCCAGAGCAAATCCAACGCACCACTCCCAGACTCAGCTCAGAATACAAAGTTCATTCTAGAATACGAAAATAAGATTATAATGCACAATTTGCAACTCACAGAGGCCAAATAACATGGAATTCAAACCAACAAATGCTCATAAACACCAATAGGTAAAGGATCAAGAACACAAGTTCATGAATCCATCAAACACAAACAATAATAGGGCTAATATCCAAGAAATTTCAGGATTCCAATCACCAAATAATATCATATAGATTAAGAGTGTAAAAATAGATTTTGATGGACATAGTGGTTACCTTGAAGCGTATTTAATCCAAAAGCGTATTAATCCAAAGCAACACCAATCCTAAGCTCAACTCATAAGCTAGTTCATCACAATGAACCTGAGCCACCCATCTCAACACTTAAGGACCAAGCCATTAAACCACTTCATCTCTTCGTGCTAAGCTACGCCAACAACAGAATAAGTCCAGCCACCATCACCAACGCTTCTTGCTGCTACTCTACTGCGCACTTCGAACGGTGAAGACCATGGTTGCCGATGCTCTGCCGTAGGTCGTCGGACGGGGAAGGGAATGAGAGAGCACGTGCCGTTGCTACTGCTAGTTCGTCGGCCATCCACGGTCAACCACCATCACCGCTACGAGCTCTGCTGGTGACGCTGCCGTTGCCGCCGCGAGGAGTAGAGAACGTCCAAGGTGAAGGTCATAGCTGCTGCCACCAGTTGCTCCGGAAGTGAGGGCGACCACCGAACTGCTACTCTGTTCCGCTGCTCTGCTTGACGCCGGAGAAATAGGGAAGGTCGCCGAGGTTGTTCACCGAACGGGGGAAGGTGTCGGGGAGGTCCATGCCGCCATGACGCTCCGCTACCGTCGAAGGGATGAGGGTGCGGCACGGGTTCACGGAACTGCCATCACCGCCACCTGCTACCGCAAGGTCTAACGCCGTTGCATTGCTTCGTCCGTTGCCGCCGCGAAGCTTCTGCTCAGACGCCATTTCGGCATTACTATGCCTCGTCGATCACGAAGGAATTCAGCCACCTTGCAATGCTCTCGCCGGAGAAGACACCCGCAGTCCGTCGCCGAAGTCACCGCTGCTGCATGCTTTTCACATCCAACGGGGAAAATAGGGGAAGAAATCCATCGTTGCAATATTGCCAAGGAGAAAGTTCAAGCTCGTCGGAGAACGAGGAGTTGCCGCCGATGGTCGCTTGCACTTCGCCGGTGATCCCTTTTGTGGTTGTCGTTGGCTGCTTACCGAGAGAGAGAGATCGAGAAGGGAGACGAAAGGTGAGAAATGGAATTGTTTGGCTGCTGATCAACTTGGTTACCCTATTTGGAAGCTTCTATTTATATCTAGGGTAAGTTTCTATTTTTGGGCTAGGTCAATTATGGAACTTGGGTCAATTATTTTTTGCTTTGGATTCAAGACCAATCATGGTCTATAAAATCTATATAATTATGGGCTTAGAGTAGTATTATAAACCATATTTATAATCTAGTTTAAAATAATTCCTTGGGTCCATAGCCCATAATAAAATCATATACTATAAAATATATATATATATATATATATATATATATATATGTATATTGGGCTAAGAACACTTGGTAGTAACATAATAATAATAATAGGTAATCCAAAAATACATTATTCCAAGCCCATTAGGAAATAATTATACTTATAATTATTTTAGTAAGAAAATAACCCCTCATTTATTTCTAAAATAGTAGTAGGAAAATACGGGGTGTTACACTCTACCCCCTTAAAAGGAGCTTCGTCCCCGAAGCTCAGAAATCGTTTTGGGGACAGAGAGTTAAAAACTAGTACGGTAGTACAGATAGAGAAAATAGTATATATCATATATGCTCAGTTTTGAAAATTTTGACCCAACGAAGAAAATAGAATGAAAGGTTTAAGGTGTAAGGTTCAAGAACGATCATTGGTTAAGAATAGAATCAAGAGTTATCAAGGTTACAACTTAGAAAGTAAGGTTGTCACCTTGCACAGAGTTATTTCAAGAAGCACACAAGAACAACGTTCGAGAGGGTGGGAGTGATTTCTCAATAAGAGGGGATGTCAAGTTCTTTAAAGGAAAGAGAAGAACTTGGCTTCGAAAGAAAATAAGAACGGGGTTCGAAGAGGCCAAAAGGATTTCTCAATCCAAGGGAGTATCAAGTTCTTTCAACCAAAGAAAAGAAACGAAAAGAACTTGGCTTTAAAAGATAGGGACAAGAGTGAAAACACATGAGGAGTTTTCCAACTATAGGGTATTCAGCTTATTCAAGGAAAAGAAAGAAATGAGGTTCAAAAAGACATAATTGATTTTTCAACGATAGGGTATGCAATTTCCCAAAGGAAAGAGATCAATTCAGTTTCAAACGAAGATGAGAAAGAGATTTAGAACAGGTGGAAGGGGTGCTTCCACAAGAAGGCATTTAGAGTTTCAAGAAACAAAGGGGAATTTGGTTTCCAAGAAGAGATGGGAATAATGATTAAAACAAAGAGAAGGAATTTCTCTATGGAGGGATAATTGGGATTTCAAGGGACGGAGAACAATTCGGCTTTAAGAAGGATAAGGAAGTCTCTCAACTCTAAACGATTTCCACGGCTTGATGATTTGATCACAACACTCTGACCGATTGACGTGTCTTGACTTTGCTTCCTACGCAACGTGGGTCTTTAATTCGTATAAGCTCTACTTTATAAGCTACGGTCCGCACAACCTTATCACTCCAGGAGAAGCCGAAGGTGATGAATCGCTGATGACTGATTGGTGCAGAATGAGAGATTCTCGGGGAGATTCATGAAAAGGTAGGATCACTAAGGGAGGTACCGTCTGATCTTGAAAGGAGATTCGCCTGTGATTAATGGTGATCTTAGAAACCGAATTTACTCCCATGTACTTTGAAACATCGAGGTCCTAAAGCCAACTTAACGCGTGCACCTTCTCTAGCATTACGAATTCTTGCTCTTTTAATAGTTCTAGATCTTTCGAGAAGTCCTTTGATTACTCGAGTGGTAGGCACTGATGTAGAACGGTTCAATCGAGTCTTGATATTCATCTTGGGATCCTTGCAGGTTAGTAGCGTGAGTATATATCGACTCGTCCCTTCAATCTTCATTAGTTCTTCTTGTTGATTATCCGGGGTAATGGAATGTAGCTCTCAACTTTAACTTCACGTCTGACTCGATCGATGGCACCTTTGCTTACTTGTTTGGTAGGCTACGTCTTCTACGGGAATCCATTGGTACACGGTCTAACCCCACTCAGGAGAATCTGAGGATTGGGCTAGCTTTTAGGTTCACTTCGGTTGGTCTTGATATTCGGTTGATTCTGTCTTTTACTAGCTTGCTTAGTTTATCCCTTTATTTATTTCTTGCCTCCGAGGTTCCTTCCTTAAAGTGCTTGCACGAGGCTCTTCATGGCCGATCCGAAAGCTCCTACTGGGCGTGCTTTAACTCTTCCTTGACGCGTCAGCACCCGCTATTGTCGTTCCCTCATAGCCGAGGGTCTTCAAGTCTTCAGTCTTCAAGCTCCTATCACTTTCTTCGTCTTGCGTCGAACTTCAGCTGCACGGGATTTACTCTTCAAGTCTTGAGATTAGCGAGGATCTTGCAGACGATGATACACGAGCGAAGACGTCATTCCCGAAGAACGTAGATTGCTGTCGATGATTCCAAGCTTTGCATAGATTAGCCTTCTTCAACGAGCCGCCCGACCTTCTGGTTGCTCAGACGCATACAACGCTATCCATCGTTTCACATCAACTAACTACTTATTCCTAGTCTAATGCAGGCTCCTACGCAAAGCTAAAACGAAGCGGCTTATCTAAAAGCGATTAAGAACTTACCCGGAAGACGCACCGCAAGCTGCAACCAACAAGGTTAACAAGAACAACTATAAACAACAATGTGAACAAAACACATATAACTATAGCAAACAAGGCGTGTCCTCACCGAGATTCCTAGAATTCACACATCCTAGGATTCTCAAAACATCTTAATTCCTACTAATCAAGTCCTAGAGTCTCAAAAGTCCAACCCTAGGATCTCTATTCAGACCTCAACACAGGCTCTGATACCAACTGTGACACCCCAACCTTACACAAGCTGAGATAGTTAAAACTTAACACTGAAGCTGCCTATCTCAACCATACAACATAACATAGCAGAAGCGAATTTAAAACCTAAGGGGCATCATGCCACATCTAGGTAAGAAAACACAGCCTAGATGCACAGGCTAACCATAAGAACTGTAATGCATAGATATTTAATCCTCAAACATGTCTCAAAACATCCAACATCTAAACCAGAGTATATGAAATCTCAAAATGGCACACAGACCCAAAACACAAGTCTAAGAACATAACATCTAGTCTACGCATCCTCAGATAGGTATACTCTATCGCGCTCGCGCATAGACTTTAAGGCAAACCTGGAAAACACACAAAGCACCATTAGCAAAAGACTGCTAAGTAACCACCATTCACACCCGCAAGGAAGTATAGATATACATAAGCTTGTAAATAGGTTTATACACCCATATAGAATATAAACACCAACAAACTGTTCTTTAATTCAAAACGGATACTCAACAACAATAAACTGAATGAATCACAAACCAAGACTTTTCCAAATGAAACCAATATTCAAAACGAATGTATAAGACAACGAATCCATAAACAACGTACCAACTGAAATAACAACCATAAAGGAACCACCCAACCATAACCAAGAACAACGAGATATCAACCGAAATACGAATTAACCGAATAATCACAAGGAACTCACGAATACATAAAACCAAGAAAGAACTCCCAACTCCAACCTCCAAACCCTCATGCCAACCACCACACCAAAAACCCAACCACAGTTAGAAGTTAGGTACGCAGGGGTAAAAACCCAATCACAGGGACCGAAGTGCAATCACAGGGACCGAAGTCCAATCACAGGGACCGGAGTCCAATCACAGGGGTAAAAACCCAATCACAGGGACCGAAGTCCAATCACAGGGACCGGAGTCCAAAGTTAGATCCACAATTAGATAGCAACCACAATTAGTTCACCCATCAACAACCAACAGATACTCAATGATCCACCACTCCATACTCATACTCATCTCAGCCCAAGAACCATCACTCAGAGTGCTCATCTCAGACATGAACACAAACCAACTCCCAGATAATATTGTGACACCCCAACCTCACACAGGCTGAGATAGATAAAACTTAATACAACAGCTGCATATCTCAACCAACAAACATAACAAAGCGGAAGCGAATTTAAAACTTAAGGGCGTCATGCCACATCTAGGTATAAACACAGCCTAGATGCACAGGCTAATCATAAGAAACGAGCTAATTTGTCATATATAAACTGAAATAAAATCCCCAAGTCATAATCCACAGTACTCAAATCACTAGTCACGAGTATAATAATGTCTCAATCGCACACAGGCCCAACAACCAAAGACTAAACATCATAAAACTAGTCTAAGCGTCCTCATAGATAGGCTCTATCGCGCTCGCGCTTAGACTACTCCATACCTGGAAAACACGCAAAGAACCATTAGCAAAAGAATGCTAAGCAACCACCATTCACACCCGCAATGAGATATAGATATACATAAGCTTATAAATAGGTTTACAAACCCATATAGAATATAAACACCAACAAACTGTTCAATAGTTCAAATCGATACTCAACAACAATAAGTTGAACGAATCAATAACCAAGACTCAGTCAAACAAAGGCAATATCCAACAAGAAATGCATAATACAATAAGAACCATAAATGAGATACCAACTGAACAACAAACCAAGAGGAACCAACCAACCTCAACAAGAACAACAAGGTATCAACCGAACAACACAAAGGACTCACAACAACCAACGAAGAAAGAATCCCAACTCCAACCTCCAAACCCTCAAAACCAACCAACGAACCAAGTCAAACCAACCACCAAACCAAATCAAACCACATAGTCAGAAGTCAGAAGTCAAGAGTCAAAAGTCAATCCCAGAAAAAAAAACCGGTACACAGGGGTGATGAGCCCAATCACAGGGAGCGAAGTCCAATCACAGGGACCGTAGTCCAATCACAGGGACCGACAGTCCAATCACAGGGACCTAAGTCCAATCACAGGGGTAATCAACCCAATCACAGGGACCGAAGTCCAAAGTCAGAAGTCAATAGTCAATAGTAGCACAGTCAAATCCAACCAATAACCTCCAACGATACCAAAGAAACCACCATCACAACCTCATACTCCAACATCAACTCAAAACGACCAAACAAAGTGTTCATCTCAACTATGAACACAAACCAACTCCCAGGTAATGAATCAAAGAATCAATAGATCAAGAATACCAAAAATGGAAACCGAAGACATGAATCAATACTCCAAGATATGGTATAAAATACCCAATAAATGACATGAATAAATACTCCAAAGACATGGTAAAATACCCAACAAACAATCCAACAACAATCAGAAACAAAGGACTAACAACAAACAACCACATCACAGAACAGCTCACTGGAAACAAAATCCCAGGAGCCTTGCGGAACCACTCAACGGAGGTCACCCCTCCGCCAACCTCCTCCACAAGGAGGAG
>NXFB01000964.1:15661-29396 GCA_002525835.2 Ipomoea batatas
ACAAGAATTAAATTTTGGAACAGTGCATTAATTATGGAAGAGATGACATGATGTGCGCGTTTTGCGCAAAGCATGCCCCCACCGTGCACGCGCCCGCCGCCTGGTGGTGCATTAAATTAGTAGTCTGTGAAACTGATAGTCAGTTTCGCAGCACCATTTATGTTTTCTTATTTTATTTTTTCCTTTTCTTATTTTATTTTTTATTTTTTCTATTTTTTATCCTTTCTCACATCATATTCTCTTTCTTAATCATACATACAAAAATTCCTCAAAAATCCCCAAAAAAATCCATTGATAAAGATGCTCTTAGTAGTGCTGTCAAAACGAGCCAGCCTGACTTGACCCGTTTTTCTAAATGGGTTGAGATTTGCAGCCAAACTCGCTTGTGGCAGGTTGCGGGGCCAAAAAAAGAAAAGAGAAACAATTAACAAAGCTAAAACCTAAAACAAGTAACAATTAACAACAATATCTTCACAGTTCTAAGTGTTCAACACATTTTTCTTTTAGATATGTCACACATCCACAATTAAAATTGAGTTAATCCAAAAAAGTACTGTAGATCCATTTCTAAAATATCATCTGGAAAACATATTAAGTACCAGTATTTCAGAAAACATCAATAGCACCACTGTCTTAGTTTCACGAACCTATAACCGATAAATAAAACAAAAACTCAGGGTCCGTTTACTAACTGAAAATTTTCTACAATTTTTTGGAAATTTAAAAAATTGGAGAATAGAGAACAGAAAACATGTTTACTAGTACAATTTTCCATTTTGAAAACAAGAAATAATTTTTCAATTTTCTAGAAAACTGAAACACTATTAAAAATTGTTTCCTAAATGAAAAACAAAATCATCTTATCATATATTAGACTATATATGTCACTATAACCACATTCTCACCATTATCTACTTATATATGTATTCATTACTAATTTACTATGATTACACTTATTATCATCTTCTTTTATTTATCATCATCTTCTATCTTTTCTACTTGCATGCATTACTTATTTATTTAAACATAACTTATTATCTTATGCTTAAAATTATGCATCATTCACATTATCAAAATTAAAAATTGAAATCTATACCACGCTTTATATTTTGGTTGAACTCAATTGATAACTAGTTCTGATATTTTTAATTATGTAATATTGGAGACAAGTTTGTTCCAAATATCAAATATCGAAATTTCACATATATTATTATATTAGAATTCAAAATAAAAATTATATATTATATAATGTCATTCAAATGAATATATTCAACAATAATTTAAATATTAGCTCAAAAAATATTAATATTATCTAAACTAAATTTTATGTGAACTTAATAGGTTATTGGTTCGGATATATTTTTAGTTATGTTATATACAAAAATAAATTTGGTTCAGATATCAAATGTAAAATTTTTACATATATTGAACTTAAAAGTAAAAATTATATTTCTTCTATTTTAAAATATTTATTAAAATGTATTTAATAGTAATATATACATTTACTTCAGTTCTCTGTTTCCTTTTCCCAATATTTAATTTGTTGATCTCTATTTTTTTTTTTATAAACAAGCAATTAAGCATATTTTATATTTTGTTTTTTTTTTTTTTATTTTTATAAAAAATAAAATATTCCTCGTATTAATAAGCACGTTGTTAAAGAAATAAATGTAAGTAGAAAGGTGTTTTCCAATTTTGCAGCGCAAATTTTATTGTGGACCGCAATCCATTGTGGACCACGCATCAAAATGACCTCGTTTTGATTAATGAAGTCAAACGGTTGAAACGGCCTCGGTCTGCGCAAATGCAGTTCTCTTTCAACACAACTGCAATTCCTTTTTGATATAACTGCAGTTTCACTTGACATTATACACTCAAATATGTGAAATTGTTATTCAGTTTACTTCCAACACACCTACAGTTTCTTTTATAATACACTGCAGTTTCCTTTCAACACAACTATAATACTACAATATCATTTCGATATAACTACAGTTTCATTGGACAGTATACACCCAAAAATGTAAAACTGTAATTCAGTATCAGTTCAACACAACTGCAGTTTCTTTTCGATATAACTGCAGTTTTATTCGATAATATAAAAACAAATGTGAGACAATATCTTTTTAGATGAACTTAAATATCAGTCACGGAGCTCCGTTCTCTTACTTATTAAAACGACGTCGTGGAAGGCCTCCAGACAAATAAAAATTTAGAGAGAAGACAAGAGAAACAGAGTTCACAAAAAGAAAGTTGTTAATTTCTTCAGTAACCCCTTTGCTGCCGAATACTCCATATATACAGCACTCACAATTCCTACCAAGAAGCCTACATTATTGCTTAACCACATTAATCTTATAAAATTAATTGAAAGCCCACAGGAATAAGAATGTGTCAGAATTAGACATTTAAGGAGTAGATATAGTCATTTAGTTTGGTAGCTAGTTGGTCTTGTGTTTCTCCTGCCACGTGCATGGTCCTATGCTGATGCAGGGTTTGTAACACACGCACACGTGCGTACATTATATTGAGAGAGCCAGAAAGTTCCCCTCATTCTCGACAATTCAATATACCGACACCGGCCATCTTTGAGTTAATTCCAGCAATGGTCCTTCGATTATGTTGATTTTTTAAAATTAGTCCCCGACTTTTAATTTGGACAATTTAAGTCCCTTGACTTTCAAATTCTTTCCAATATTGATCCTTTCGTCAGATTTTGGTTAAATTAAGGTCAAATGAAGGAATAAAATTGTCCGTTCACTTGTATACTCGTATTTCTTCTGTTCTATACCCTATATATATGAATATAATATCAGTCGAAGAGACGACTGAGATTATATTCATATATAAAACGTATAGGATAGGAGAAATACGAGTAATAATACACTAAACATGTAAACGGATAATTTTACCCCTTCATTTGACCTCAATTTAACCAAAATTTGATGAAAGGACCAACATTGGAAAGAATTTGAAAGTCAAGGGACCTAAATTGTCCAAATTAAAAGTCGGGGACTAATTTTAAAAAATCAACATAGTCGAAGTACCATTGCTGGAATTAACTCGGCCATCTTTATACCTAAGTATCAGCCAACAAGAAAAACACAGTTCGAATGTCAAACAACATAATTAAAGCCTTCACGGACAAATATATTAATCAAAACATCGTATGTCACAAAACTTCTTAATTAGCTCATCCAATGCGTCAGCCAAGAACAAATTTTGCCTATAAATACCCACCCAACCTCATCTCCACATTCTCAAACGTTAGATTTACCATCCAAAACCTTTAAACAATCCCATCCCATTTTTTCTTGTTGCAAAAGCCATGTGGACCCCCAACGTGATTCTTGTAGATGCCTATGCGACGAGGAAGATTGGGAAAGACAACATGAAGGCTTTGGAAAATAATGATACCACTCGAAACCTGCAAGCTGTCAAGAACATATCTTCTTCTGGCGGTTGCTTTCCGGTGATGTTCAAGAAGGTCCATCCATCCGCCGCTCCGCCGCCGCCGGATTCTGCTCGCCGTCCAGCCGAGACAGCACGCGATGTGTGATTACATGAACTAGCTAGCTAGCTATTTACAGGATCGGAGTTGTTACTAAGCTAGTACAACACTCACAAATGCCTTCATTCTTGTGTTCAACAATAATGGTAGACTTTTTAGGGATATATGATTATTATCGGTTAACTCCATATAATTAAATTCTATATTGGGCAAGCAAAAAGATAGTTTAGTTACTATCAACTAACTAAACTACATCATCTTTCAACGATATATATATATATATATATATATATATATATATATACTAGTTTTTCTCGCGCATTGCGCGATTGAGATAATGCCCAATATTTTTTTTTTAATAAATACTTTAAAGTATATCAATACAAGATTATATTGGTGCTGTTCATGCATATATAATTAAATACTGTATTTGGTTCTTCAAATATGTAATTCTAAGTTTACAAATGCAAGATAATATAGTCAAGATTGATTATAATTATAACTAAAATATTTGTTTGCAACTTTGTAAAAATGCTAGTCTAAATACATAGCCTAAAAATAATAGTCTAAATAAATACTATATTTGGTTTAAATTTCTCTAAATCTTCTTAATTCTCTTCTAGGTAGTGTGGTAGTGTTGTCATTGTCTTCATCTTCAATACATATCATATCCTCTTCTTTTGTATTGGTAGTGTGTCATGTTCAATTGTCTTACTGGTAATAGCATAAAGAGAAGCATCATACAATGAGATTATAGTGTAGGAAACAATGAGATTATAGTGTAGGAAACAATGAGATTATAGTGTAGGAAGTTGTGGACCTCCCTTGTTGTGTAAACGACTGGGATCTTAGTTGTTGCAAGCGGTTGTTGCAACCTTGATTGAAATCCAAATCTTATCTTTGACAGAATATCCTGCTTTGAACCCAGTAATTAACTTAACACAGTTAGTAGTATATATAATGCAGACAAATAGTATTCAAATGAGTCTCTAAAACAGATAATATGAACTAATTTGAACAACTGTGAGTATCATGGTTTTAAAAATCAGTTTCTGGCTCGCTAATAGAAAAATCTGTTAACATAAAGTTTTCACATTTTACACCATATAACTGCAGGTTAGTTTCACATTCATTGATCTCTTTACAGGCTCCAGCTTCAGAAGTCCAGGATAAAGTCTCATTTATCATCAATAATTTGGCTATTCAAAATGTTAGTAAAATCTCTCATGTGTTGAGGAGAAAAGTGGAGTACGAAATTTTCCGGACTACTATAAAAATTCTATATATAGTGAAAACCAATATCAAAATAAAAATAAAATAAAAAATAGTAGGATAAGAAACGATATGTCATTTCAGTTATTAGACATGATATTAGCAACTAAAGTTCAAACAATTGCTTGCTTTTCATACTCAGCCAAGCTAGCAATGCTTGATAAAAGTTAAAAGTGAAAATTATATCTGTTTATCTGTCCAGGGTATTGTGCAGATCTTGCCCAAATAGCTTGCCACCACAAAATATGATATATCCATGTAAACTAATGCACTGAATACAATGGATCCTATGCATGTATAGCAGTCAGGTTGTCATGATATTTTTACATGCTTATAATCCAACATAACATTCTAAAGATCCAAAGGCCAACTCTGATGGATGTCTCCTTATAATTTACTTCCCTAATTACTATTAGTCTAAAAATGACACAAGTTTTGATATCACAACTCTCAAAAACTACAAGTCTTTGTTTTTCATACTGATTAGCTAGCACTCAGCATCAATTTACCATTTCCAAGGTAAACTGCACATATAGACCTTTATTAGCGTGCAGTTAATATAGCATTTTACAAATATGTTTACATTTACATATTCGACCAAAGACTTGCTAAAATGACACCCAACAATCCCCCTAGCCACCTGGTGCTCTGCCAGCCTTAACAGAGCTAGAATCAAGAGCTTACCACTAAGGCCGAGCCCAAGGAAGAAAACTTTGTCCTTGCTCATCTCAAGATCCCTTGAATAAGACGGAATTCTGTCACTAACTCCTTCTAAGTAAAGAAAATAAGAAAAGCAGGGATCCAAAAGAGTCTTTTTTTTTTTTCTTTTTTTTTTTATAGCAATGAAAGGGATAAGTATAAGTAAAGAGAGAAGACGGGAAGTCAATCCAAGGGAAGGTGCCTCGCTTTCGCGAGTTCTTACCCTTTGCCCGAATTGACTTCTTAATGTGTTTGAAGCCAGGACTCTAAGTAAGAGTGACTTTCTTAATCCATTATATTTGTATCCTCTGTAAATAATACTAGAAGTTTGTCTCCACCCACTGACTTTTGACTATGTAAATAATTCCCAATCCATGAAAAGTCAACGCACCTAAAGTTAGAAAGGATTTGAATCAGTAGCAACAGCTTTTTGGAGAAAAATGGTTCTTCAAGAAGCTCCAAATCATTTGTAACCCCATCTGCAAGAAAGATAAATATAATTTGCAATGAACATGCAGAAAGCTCATATGATGTAATAAGGTGCACCTCCCCTATCAAGAGGTGGCACTGTGTCAGTGTTCATAAAAAATGTTTACAGCATTCAAGATATTTCACTCAATATGAAATACAATGAGACAAAAAAGAATCTGAGAACGGTAAGACTCACAATAGCATACACATTTGGTCACTATAGCATTTAAGTATTTAACACATACCCCTGTTACAACCAGAAGCAAATATTGCAGCAGCTGGAATTAAATAATTATCACATAGAGAGTTGACACTGCCATTCCCTTCTGGCTCAAAAAGTTCATAGCTCTCATAGGAGTGTAGATTACAGTAGCATGATTTCCCCAAAACCAAAAAGAAAAAAAAAATTAAAAACAAAACAGAAAAACAAAAAACCACGANGAGGACCATTTGTGGTATTGACTCTTTATTTAAATATATATTTATTGGTAGATAAAAATTATAATTAATTAAATATATACATTTATATAATACATTATATTTATTAAATATAAATATTAAATAATGTGCGAAGGTTATTTTTTGTATTTGTAGTATAAAAGCTATTCCCAAGAGCATGGAATAGCTAAATAGCTAATATCAAAGCCCACTTAGGAAAGACTATTCCCTTTGAAAAGGTAATATCTCATTCCTTATTCCCATTACAAAATGAACAAAACAAACAACGGAATAGGTCATTCCAAGGAATGTTATTCCATTCTTAATTAACCTATTCCATGTACCAAACATGCCATAAGTTTTTCAGCTTCAACTAGACTCATCATAAGCGCCAAATAAACTAAAGTCAATCGTTACGTGACGTCCTGAAATTAATTTCCTTTTTGGGGCTCTTTCGTTCGATGATAAGAAAGGAGGCATGGTGGGTTCATCATCATTGCTAGATAAGAAAAACTAGCCAAGAAACACTTGAGGTGTGTTTGGTTGATAGGTTTAGCTATCAGGAATCGGTATCAAAGTCATTGTTATTATATTGTTTCATTGACAGGTTTTTAGAACACTGCTAGGGTTTTAATTAATTACCCCATTAATTGCAAAACTCATTCCCTAATAAAATAAGGCTTTCATTTCTCATCCTCCTCCTCTTCCCCAACTATTAATAATCATTCCCATTCCACCCCTACTACCAAACATGTAAAATACTTTCACTAAAACCCATTATCATTATCAAGTATTTGATACCCATTCCGATTCCGAGTCCCATGTGCGAACCAAACGCATCCTAGAAAAGAAGCGAATGTTAGTAGCAACACACTAAATACATAAGCTATGGAGGATGATGAGCGCTCGGTAGTAGGCAGTTGACCAGAGAAATCTGGTCGACAGTCATTCCACCCTCGCTTCTCAGTGAACAGTCTTCTATCCTCCCACCTTTCGGTGGTCGACAGTCATTTAAGCTTGCTTTTCAACGGGCAGTCTTCTATTTTTCTCGCCTCTCAGTGGTCGACAATCATTTAATCCCGCTTATCAGTGGGCGGTCTTATATTTTTCCCACCTTTAGGTGGTCGACAATCATTTAACCATGCTTCTCAGTAGACGGTCTTATATTTTTCCCCACCTTTCGGTGTCGGCAATCATTTAATCCCACCTCTCAGTGTTCGGTCTTTTTCCCCACCTCCCGGTAGTCGACAATTAATTCCCTCCTAGTAGCACCCGGTTGGCGCCACCGGTAGGCGGTCGGGCTAAGCAGTCATCAGGAAAGACGGTTACAACACGGGGTTGATGGCTAAACACTCAGCCTTACTGTGCCTCCTTGATAAAGTTGTACGAGAGCTCGTCAGCATGAAGCGAGAATGATTTATACTTTCCTATGTCTTAGTTCGCTAGACATAGGAAAGTGAGGGACTAGTGATAGATACCAGGTACCAAGGCCCACTTAGCAAGGTGGACCCCGAGTTCATGGAATGGACTAGAGACGACTTTTGAGAATGCCCAAAAGGACCAATGGTGTGGCCTAACCGGCACGGGCACCCCGTCAGCTCCTTGGGCAGGTAGTCATATTCGCCAGCTAGTCATTCTCGGGAAGGAATTTATCCTTGGCAGCCAGTCATCTTGATGACTAGTCAACTATGGGCTGCGGAAGAATTAATTAAAGTGGCAGTTGTGAGATTTGGAAAGCCAATCCCTGCAAATTACTTTCCTAAATATTATTTCCCTCCTTATATTACCTCTCAGTGCCTAAATATCTTTATATTCCTTAAATCCCTCCACATTCCATAACATATTCTACTTCACCATAAATGCTCAATTACCATAAGACAATATACTTACCATATGCCTTATATTTCTTCTACTATAAAGGCCCTACTATTCAAGAAAGGGGTTCAATGAATTGAATCATCTCTCTACCTCTACACACAAAAATAGTGTTTCCTTTATTTTTTTCCTCTTCACTGATTATTTATTACTTGTTTTTCAATAGTGTTGGACTACCGCGTGGTTACCCTAAAAAAATTTAAAAGCGCGTCCTTCCTTTAAAAAAAAAGAAGAAGAAGAAGCATGTCCTATGCTGCACACAACATATGTGTAGGACATGCTTAATCTGCACATATCATAATGCTACATATGCATACACGCGCATTTAATTGTCTAATTAATCTCATTCATTGATGTTGATGTTGATGTTGATGTTGAGTCATTTGATCTGCTCTCTTTAATAGTCATAAATTAAAATTTGAATTTTCAATGATTCTAAATTGAACAAAATATTGTTTTTCCCATGTGGGTTAAAAATACTACTCTTTTTTATTTGGAAAAATTATTTTTTCGTCACTAAGCTATCATTAGAGTTACACTTTTCGTCATTTTACTAATTTTTTGTGTTCACTTTTCATCCCTAAGTTATACTAACGTTACAAATTTCGTCCCTAATGTTTTGTTAGTAAAGCTAAGGGACGAAAAGTGAGCATGATCAACAATTTTGGACGAATTCTACAATTATTATATAACTAGTTTTATACGCGCATTGCACGAATGGGTTAATGCCCAATGTTTATATTTAAATAAATATTTGAAAGTATATCAATGCAAGATTATATAGGAGAAGTTTATACATGGGTAATTGAATATCGGATTTTTTTATTTAAATATCTAACTCAAAGTATATGAATCCAAGATAATATAGAAAATTCATTATAATTATTACTAAAATAAATGTTTGCAACCTTGTAAAATCGATAGTCTAAATATTTGATCTAAAAATGATAGTCTAAATAAATACTACTTTTAATTTGAATTTTTCTAAGTGTTCTTAATTCTCTTTTGACTAACATTGTCATTGTCTTCATATTTACTATTTGTTATCTTCCTTTTTGTTGATAGTGTGTTATTTGCAATTCGGTTATTGTTAGTAGCATAGATGACAACGTCATGCAATGAGATTATGATATAGGACCTATGGACTTTCCTTTAGGTCGGTGTTCTGCTTGGGGTTCATTTGGTTCAACCATTATTGTTGAATGAGTTATTGTCGATAAAGAAATCCCTAGTTTAAGAAAAAAGATTAAATAAATTAATAAAAATTTGAAAATATAAAATATTATGTATTCCAAAGATATTAAAAGGTAGTTTCTCGTTTCAATTTGCTGGGTAATGGGTTATTTAAGTACTTTCATTGTCAACAAATCTCCCAAGTAGGTAATATAATTGGTTTCAAACTATTCTTTTTTATTTTTTTCATGGTATTAAAGAAATACATATGTATCATTTTTTGTTTAACATACTAATTTATTTAATTTAATAAGAGTAAAATAGAGTGAGAAACTTAATTATGTCAAATTTGATTGAGATGAGATTCGAACCTAAGACCTTTCTTATAGAAATTATTAATGGGTAAGTTAAAAGTTAATGGAATATNAAAAAAAAAACAAAATTCCAAAGATTACTTAAATACACAAACAAGTCATTTTGGTGGTCTCAAAGGCATCCTTAATCAATATAAAGAATTGGAAGCTAGTGATGATGGACGGAAGCTTACTAGGGTTTTTTTATCCGGTGAAAATCTTCTGCAACGAAATGGATTTTGAGATGATCCCCGACGAGGATTGCAGACCACTTTATCATTTAAATAACTTTTGGTCCGTATTAAACGAAGCCAACCGTTAAAGTTCGTCCTTAATCTACTTTTTGATCTCTTCCGTTCCAGACCAGGATGAGAAACGTGATGGCGGGTCCGTCATCGAGTCATCTCCATCAGATCACACAAATCTGGCCAAAACCACACTATAAAAGGGCGGGCGGCGGTGCGAATTGGATCAGAAAACGGAACCCATGGACCCAATACCGGGATCGTTAGGGACTTCGGCGAGTTTGTATATGAGAGTGGTTCAGGCCATGTGCTCCGTTGCCGGCCTGCTTTTCCTGTTCTCCGGTGAAGGGTTCGGTCAATATCCATCCTTCTGGTATTTTGCTTTTATCTTCGTATAACTCTATTAGGGTTTTCTCCATTTCTCCGTTTCCTTCCTGAGATGGGTGTATCTGCTTGATTTTCTGTTTGATTGGCTTATTTACTTGTTACGTTCTTGGCTGTAGATCTAGGGTTTAGGGTTCTTAATTTTCTGTTTGATTGGCTTATTTACTTGTTGCGTTCTTGGCTGTAGATCTGGGATTTAGGGTTCTTAATTTTCTGTTTGATTGGCTTATTTACTTGTTACGTTCTTGGTTGTAGATTTAGGGTTTAGGGTTCTTAATTTTCTGTTTGATTGGCTTATTTACTTGTTACGTTCTTTTAGATTTAGGATTTAGGGTTCTTAATTTTTTTTGGTGGCGAAGCCGCCACTACCGGGTGTGCATAAGTAAATCTAATCCTGTCTTCTGATCTTAGCAGGTAGCTTGCCTTGATTGACTTACTTGTTATGTAGATTTAGGGATTAGGATTCATAATTCTTTTTAGGTGACTGAGATAAACTTGCACCCAGTTCACAAGGATGATTGCCTTTGGGCCTTTCTTGTGTAGCTTAGGTGTAAGGCGAAGAAGGCTACCTTCTTGGACCCGAGCAATCAGTGAGATACCACTCTGAAAGGACTAGAATTCTAACATTGTGTCAAGACCTACGGGCCAAGGGCCAGGTAGACAGTTTGTGTAAATTCCACCCTATCATGTCGGTAGCCTGTCTTGTGATCTTAGCCGGTAAAGGACCAGCATAAGATGCTCATAGATAAAGGTTAAAATCAAGAATGACCAATAGGATTAGGAGTTAAACTTTGAAACTTTGGCAGTCAATAGCTTGATCAACTTGGCCTAGGGTTAGCTGGGGTTGCCTATTCATAATTTTATTTCATTCTATATATGACTCCTTGAGTTGCTATTCTTGTTGCTTGCAGCCTTTTGGCCACTGTCTTGAGCTTGATCATACCATGGAGCTTGTTTTGGGCCACTGTAGATTGTTTATATGTTTTCGTCCAACACCCCGATTACCAACCAACTACGGTGCTGACAATCATCATAGTTGATTTGGTAAGAGCATTCTGTCTATTAATTACTAGGAAATGACAATAACTCATCAACATTACTTTAGATTTTCAATGAGTTATAACATTTCCTATTCCATAACAACAGATATTTGCATTCTAGTCGCTTGCTGCATCCTGCTCAACAATTTCCTCAACAAAACTCTTGTTCCCTGATGACATCTCCTGTGGCCAAGTATTATGCATCCGATATTACATCTCAGCTGTTGCAGCCTTTGTGTGTTATATTCTGATGTTTAGCAGTGTTCTCAGCAACCTGTGGATGTTTCCTAGGTTTTAACAAGTACAAAACATATTAGCTATGGATATTATATATATCATGTTACTAATGTTTTGTGATTGGTTGGTAGTAGTTGTATGATCATGGTAACTTTTTAAGAACTTTGCAATATATGGAATTCAAAGATTTGTATTGTGAACCCTAGTTTATACTCATTCCGTCCCATCTTATGTTTATGTGTTTAATTCAGTTAACAAGGATTTGTATTGTGAACAATTCATAGAGATTAAAAAGTACTCATTTCATTCATTTTATGTGTCGTCATGCTTGATTCAGTTAACAAGGATTTGCATTGTGAACCAATTCATATAGATTAAGAAGTACGCATTTCGTTCCTATTTTATATGTATGGTTCTATTAACAAGCTTGAAAACGAGATCTATAAAATGAGACAGAAGGAGTATTAAATATACAAATTATACACAAGACCATAGTGAGAAATTCATTACTGTTTTCAAAGTACTGCTCTACAAAGAACCAATTTGCAGCATGGCAAACAATACAGGAAACTTTCACAAATCTTACAAATAACTTCATTCCATCAATGTCTAGTCTTTCCTTCGAGTTTGGATTAACTAGGTGCAAGCAAGCTAAGCAAGCAATGTTTAATGGAATAGTATGTGATGTAAGACAACTTTGAATATGATTATGGGAATTCAAACATATTTATGGAAATTATGTTTAGGAAAGTCTCATACTTATGAAAACTAGGCGATCATTTATATAAAATTCTTGAAAAAGATCGGAAAAAAGGGAGTAAGTAATCAATTTTTATAACGTTCACTCTCTTTTTATCATTCTCGATGTCTTTCTTTTTGACGATTTCAATCATTTATATAAAATTCTTGAAAAAGGTCGGAAAAAAGGGGTTAAGTAATTAATTTTTAAACCGTTCATACTATCTTTTCATCATTCTCGAGGTCTTTCTTTTTTACGATTTACATGTTATATTGTGAATTTATGCTAATTTGATCTGTCCTTTTTTTTTTTGATCTGTCCTTGTTTAATAGACCATAAAAACATAATTATGTACTATCAAACAAAATTATTTGATTTTCAAAGAAATAGGTTTGAAACATAGGTTAGGTGTGAAAGAAAAACTCATCTATGGGTCTCATGTGAGTTCCCACAATTGAACCCTCCCATCACAAACCATAAAATAATGATTATTATTTGAAAAATTGCAACATAAAAAATTAACAATCATTCCAAATATTAAGACTTTTAATTAAGAATCAATGCATATATCTTCATAAAACTTCATCAATTTGTCTTTGTATAAATGCTTGTTATTAATTGCTTCTTGTAATTGTCAAACATAGCAATGT
Organism: Ipomoea batatas; assembly: GCA_002525835.2. Lineage (NCBI taxonomy): Eukaryota > Viridiplantae > Streptophyta > Magnoliopsida > Solanales > Convolvulaceae > Ipomoea > Ipomoea batatas. Next base: position 28,749 of record NXFB01000964.1, read on the forward strand.
CATGTTTATTGTACAAGAGATTGTGAAAATCAGTATGTCTGGTGAACAAGAATCAACGGTGTACTAACTATTGATAAAGTCATGGCAATGAAATCTTTTTCTGTATATTGTATTTGAGTTTATAATTTAATTTCCTTCTATATATGATTGCCTAGCTAGGTTATTATTCTTGTTGCTTGTAGCCTTTTGCACAATGTCATGAGAATTCTTGAGAAAAATGTGATCAATTAATCAAGAAAAAATAATAAAGAACACATGACTTACGCGGTTTGGTGATGTGCGACATTCACGTGAGTGAAGTACTTCTATTAATTATGTTGATAACACGAGATGGCAATGGGGTGGGCATTTTTCGACCCCACCCGTACCCGCGGCCCACGGGAATTTTTCGGGAACGGGATTCCCTGCCCCCTTTATATACATATATATACGTGTCTATTTTTTTTAGCACACTATAAATAATATTTAAATTATACAATTAATTTATAAAATTTTGTTTATATATTTAGATATCTAATTATCCCAAATATAACTAGTAAAAAATACTTTAAAAAAAAACATTAAACAATACTTAACGAATCAAATTGTTCAAATCGTCAGTTGTTAACCAAAATATCAAATGTCTAAATTTCTAAATATCCAAGCATA
>NXFB01000965.1:20305-31342 GCA_002525835.2 Ipomoea batatas
GACCGATTGCTTTGTGTAATGTAATTTATAAAATTGCGGCTAAAGTATGTGCTAATCGATTGAAGTTTGTGTTGGATGATCTTATTTCACAGGCTCAAAGTGCGTTTATTCCGGGCCGCTTAATATCTGATAATATCATGCTTGCCTACGAATCACACCACTATCTGAAGCGGAAGACTCAGGGAAAGGAAGGTGTTGTAGCCTTGAAAGTTGATATGAGTAAGGCTTACGACCGTGTTGAGTGGGAGTTTCTAAAAGGGGTTCTTCTAAAAATGGGCTTTGATAGGAAGTGAGTTGATTTAATGATCGAAACAGTAAGCTCAGTTAAGTATCATATCTTACACGAGTAACGTCAACTTGGCCCAATTACTCCGGGTAGAGGCCTACGGCAAGGTGATCCCCTTTCTCCATATCTTTTCTTATTTATTGCCGAGGGTTTAAGTGCATTAATTGAGTGCCAAATGAGTCGTGCATTACACGGTGGTGCATTAAACGTGACAAAATCACTCTACTCGGAGGACCCCATATGGCATTTACTCTAAATTAATACATACACTTAAATAAGCATCCCAAACATCATCTTTAGTAGTAACCATCTTCCTTTCATCATCCCATCCATCCAAATCCACAGTTATTATTTGTGAACAAATCATGGTCCATGGACAATGCTCTGTTCTTTCTTCAAAGTTTTAATTTTGGATTCAATGTGTGGTTTAGCTTTTATATTTGAATTAGGTTTGGTTGCAAGCATTTTCTCTAACTCAAACAAATACCCAACTTTAAATCCAGTATCAACCTTTTTTTTTCTCATATTATGCAAATCAACGATGCAAGAGACTAACATAACATCATCTTCATGAATCCACCTATGTTCTTTACTTTCGAACTTCGCAAGTTAGCAGTTGCCATAACTCTATGCTAAACTTCAAAGAAATATGAAGAGTTAAACAAACATACCAATTTTAAAAACTTGTATATGCAAATGTTATGGAGTACAAAATACTTCAATTTATTGACAAACATAGAATTTTACATAAAATAAAATAGGAAAACAGACTCATAAAACAACAATATACCAAAAAAAAAAAGATCAAATAATCACAACTCTATGATTATCTAGAAACTTGCCATTGGTTGAACATTTGGTTTGCTAATTCCATGCGCCAATTTTTCCAAGCATTAGATGGATCAACTGAATTTATTGAATTCGAGTAACTCTCAACAATTGGATTTACTGCTACAAACTCATCAAGTTCAATCTCCATAGGATCATGGTTCATCACTTGCATGTCTAATAAAATTGTGGAGAAAGCAACATGCTATAATAATGTGATTGTGTGCTTTTATAAGGTAATATGATGGGCTCCTAAAAATACGCCATCTCATTAAACCTGATAAAGGTCCAATCTAAAGCACCTAAACAATTCTACATGAAATATGAAACTTAATTAATAAAAAACCAACTAAAATATATATAATACTTCAAAAATATTTAAGATGGGAATGTACCTTAAACCACTTCCATTGATTGTCAATACAATTGGTTGGAACTGGTTCGAGTGTTCTAATTAAAGGACTTTGCAAATGCATTAGTGCATTCAAGACTTTATAAAACGTCCGATTGATACTCTCATCTGACCTTCTAAAATTGTATTGAATGACTCGATTTTTAACATGATGAAGAAGAATATGTATGAAGATTGCTACTTGTTCATCAATATCCATGTTCCTTGTTGCTTGTAATCCTCCTAAACTCTCTAGCATTTCACATAGTTTGAAAAAAGCTTGCAAATTCACCCATAGTAGTGAAATGAATGACTCGTTATATCATTTAAAATTCATCGAGCATACTCTCGTTTGTAAAACTATCAAGAGAATAACGCCTAATACCTGGCCTATAACTATTGAGAGATGTTGTTGATGCCATTAAAAGCACTAGAGAACTAACACCAGTATACATCTCCAAGAAAATAGACAAAGCAAGGCGCATTTTTTTCTTCTTTCGACAGTTCTACTTACACTCAAACAAGCCATTACTGCATTAATAGTTTAGGAAGAAACATGAATTCATTGTTATTTTGTAATTCGTATGATGATATTCTATAATCAATTTGCAAAGTACTAATAAACAACTCAATAGGTATTGACAGTAAAATTGTAGTGCAAAAACATACCAAAAAAATGGTAATTTGAAAAAAAATCACTTTCAGATTACTACATTTATTTTCACTAGGATTGCATAATCAAGCATAAATTATACAAAAATAAATAGAATTATAAAAAAAAACAAAAAAAAAAACTAGCAGTGAAATTGAAGTACGAAAATTACAGATTACTAGCCAAAGAAGTTCACAGGATTTATTTTTTTGAGTACTATTAACTCTGTTACAATGTAGTATATGTTCATAGCTACTTTCTCAACCAAATGAAGCACAAAGAGCCAATATCGCCTCCACTGAGACTCAAACCCACCCCTTCACATGTGAGAGTGCAACCGAGTGCCACTAGACCACAAGGTCTTTGGCAAATAAATTTCCACTAGTTCACTTCCACTAGGATTGAATTGCAAATAAATTTTCGAAAGTCAAGCATAAATTATACTACGTACAAAAAAAAAATAGAATTATCAAAAAAAAAAAAACAAGTAATGAAATTGCAATACAAAAATTCACTTCAGAGATTACTGGCCAAAGAAATTAACTTTCACTAGGATTACAACGCAAATAAATTCCAAAAAGTAAAGCATAAATTATACAAAAACTCCCAAACAAATTATTCTCCGTCTCTGATTGGAACGTGGTACGAATTAATCCACACATAAACATGTCAATAAAATAAGCATAAATCCAAAATGAACACTACTCAAACAATTTATATAACCAATTGTAGTCAACCAAACCATACTTCTCCATTAAACCTTTACACTTCACCTCAAACACATCAGTTGGCATCGTTTTATCCCAAACAACAATGTTCAACTTTTGTCGAGAACCCTTATCCTTAGCTAACATGGGGTTTTCCTTCTCACCCACTTTTGACATAATATGCCACATGTATAAACAATAAAGTGTAGTATTAAATACCCTTGCTACCGTAATCTTCATAGTCAAATCTTGATCCATAACAATAAAATTTGGCACATATACCATTGCCTTCTTGAAATTCTCCAACAATCAACAGTAAAATCCTCCATCTTCCTTTGAAAGCAATCCAATAGCTATGTAACACACTTCTTGTGTTTATCAACACCAATGAATGGCATAAAAACCAAATTATACATGCATACAACAACACATATACACCAATTATGCAATACAAATACATAACCCAGACACTAGTCATGCACATACTTGTGTGTGTGCTAAGTAACATCGAAAGATGCAACGCAACCAAAGAATGAGAAATTTCAATGCGTCACAAGGTCAGCCCAAAAATTATGACGTAACTAGTCATGCTCATCAACATCATATTCAAAAAAAAAAAAACACACACACCTCTTACTTAAAGAATTTGTCAATAACCAATTGTGCATCACCCCTAGTAATATATGCTTGGAGATCACGTTTGAAATTTCATAAATCAACAATGGTTGCCCTTACATTTGAATACCCACCAACTATCTCTTTGAACAACCTGTAAGACCTAATATTCCCAATATTTACCTTCACACAATTAGTCATGAATATCTGATAAGTGATAACAAATTTCAAGTTTACGGTTCACCTTCAAAAATTGCCTAGACAACTCTGAACGCAAACAATGGTTATGACGCTCCTCAAAAGAAGAAACAACATAACGACGATGCAAGTCCTTCTTAAGCACTACCCTAGCCTTGCTCCCTACCCTATTCAAAATCTTACGCCTCTTCTGAGTAATAGACCCAACATCTTCCCCATCATCTATAGTAGGCATAACAACCGCAACACTATTAAACCCTTCGCGACTTGCAAACCATATACTTCAAAACAATCTAACATTCTTACTTTTCTTAATAGGACTATGCCTCACATCAAAACCAACTCCGTAACATATTGCTTATAAAATTGAACTCCATCCTTCAATGTGTTGTAACACTGGCCAAGATATGGCTTGATTGCATCATCACACTCTAGAGACTAGTACTTCGTTGTTCCTAGGGATGGAAATTCAACCGGCCCCCGACGGGGAAAACCGATCCCCGCCCCGACGGGGGCGGGTTCGGGGAATTATTTCGGGGAACGGGGCGGGGATGGGGAAAAATTCCTAATCCCCGCGGGGAACGGGGACGGGGAGGGTATTCCCCGCCCCGACCTCGACCCCGATCCCCGCCCCGTCCCCGATTACTGCACAACACTCATTACACAATGCACACCTAACACCCATTACGCAAATCGATCACATCCCAACCCCCACAATGCACCACACTAAAAACAACAAGGCATATCTTGGCNAAAACTGAGGTTATGAAAGGGATTCTGGATGTTTACTCAAAGGCTTCTGGGCAACAGATTAATTTTGATAAATCTATAGTCTGTTTCAGTTCTAATGTGCAGCAGCATGCCCGGGATACTGTGTCCACTATCCTTGGTGTTCGTGAAAGTGACACCTCAAGGAAATATTTGGGGTTGCCATCTTTGGTTGGTAGGAATAAGAAGGATATTTTGGGTTTTTTAAAGGAGAAAATTCTTAATAAAATCCGAAGCTGGAATGCGAAATTTTTGTCACGTGCTGGAAGGGAGGTCCTCCTAAAAAATGTAATACAAGCTTTACCTTCCTACGCTATGATGGTTTTCTTATTGCCTCAAGGGCTATGCAGGGAGATGGAAACTTTAATGAGTGAATATTGTTGGACAGGCACTGTTGGAAATGGTAAAGGTATTCGATGGAGGAGTTGGTCAGGATTGTGTAAACCGAAATCTGGGGGTGGTATGGGATTCCGCAGACTTAATGAGATGAACTTAGCACTTTTGGGCAAACAAGCGTGGCATTTACTAACGATGCCTCATACATTAGTGGCTCGTGTCTACAAGGCCCGGTATTATTCATCGTCTTCATTTCTTGAGGCACGGATGGGTAGTAATCCCTCATTCATTTGGAGGGGTCTAATGGAAGTGCAAAGTATATTGAAGAATGGTTGTAGACGATGCATCGGAGATGGCACAACTACATTCATAGGTAGTGATTCGTGGCTACCGGATGACGAAAACCCCCATGTTACAACTCCATTGCATGAATCTGTTGCTCAAGCTCTTGTCTCATCTCTTTTCACGATGGCTGCTGCTGAATGGGATTCCGAGTGTGTACATGACATTTTTGATCCCAGGGATGCCGAATTGATACTTAATCTCCCAGTCAGCCAAAGAAAACCGCCAGATTCATGGATATGGGCTGCTGACCCTAAAGGGCAATACACCGTGAAATCATGCTACAGAAAGTTGATGGGCGAAGTTCATGATAATAGACCCTGGACAAAACTATGGAATTTGCAGGTGCCTCCCAAAGTAAATAATTTTTGTTGGCAATTAGCTAATGAATTTCTTCCTACCCGTGATGCCTTACGTACTAAGCATGTTGCTTGTTCATTGATGTGTTATTTATGTCAGCAACAAGAGGAGACAACTTACCATACTTTTGCTGACTGCCATGAAGTAAGGAGGATTTGGAATTCGCTGGGACTGCTTGTAAACACTCATGGTAATACTAGTATCTCAGATTGGTATTTTGATAATATTAATACTCTTGTGGGTGATTGTGTATGTAAGTTTGCCATGATTTTATGGGGTCTTTGGTGCAGCCGAAATGAATGTGTGGAAGGGTGTGCCGTATGATATGCATACTACAGTACACATGGCTCTATCTTTGTGGACAAATTGGAAGGTGACAAATGATATAAATGATGCAGACCCAGCGCATAACATTGTTCTAGAGCAGTGGAGTCCACCATCTCATGGGAGATTGAAGCTTAATACAGACATTTCCATGGATTTGAACAACTTCATTATGGGGATGGGTTGGGTACTTCGCGATGAAGAGGGGCGGTTCATAGCAGCAAAATCAAAGAATATTGCAGGCAATTTCATTGTTAAAGAGGCTGAGGCTGTATGCATTAGAGAAGCTCTAAGTTGGGTTAAGGATTTGGAGCTAGGTGATGTCGATGTAGAGACTGATTCCCAGCTTGTAATTTATGCTTTATCGTCTACTTCTTTTAATTCCCCGTTTGGTCTAGTTATTGGTGATGTAAAAGAAATCGCATCTCAGATACATGATGTGGTTTTTCGTTTTGTTAGGCGATCTGCGAATCGTGCTGCCCATGCTATTGCTCGAGAAGCCGTTTCTGAGTCAGGTTGCGGGAAGTGGCTATACTCTCCACCAGTGTTTCTTATAAACATTTTGAATTCTGATTCAATGCAGTAAGTTTTTATTCTAAAAAAAACACCTTTAGAAATTAGAATGAGTCAAAATGTATTTCGTCAACTGTGTGTTGTTTTAGAAAACAAGTATGGTTTGAGGTCTTCAAGGATGTCAATATTGGAGAAAGTGGGTTTATTTGTATATGTACTTAGTAAGGGTGCTCCTAATAGGGATACTCAAGAGCGTTTTCAACATTACGGTGAAACTATGAGTAGAATTTTTAAAGAAGTTCTGAATATTATGAATGGATTTTCAAGAGATATACTTGCACCAAAAGATTCTGAGTTCAAGGAAATTCTACCACAAATTATCAATGATAGTAGATAGGGCTGTCAAAAAGGGCCGAAGCCCGCGGGCTGGCCCGCACCCGCCCCGTAGTGGGGCGGGTTAGGGCTATAAAATACTAGGCTCGCTAAGGAGCGGGCCTAACGGGCCTGGCCCGCGGGCCAGGTATTATTTAAAAAAAAATACATATATATGTTATAAGTTATACGGATTACGGACTACCTTATTTTACGTTTACCCTAGGCCCCTGAACCCTGATTTCCAATATCCCCTAATTCAAAATCGCATCGGCTTCAGACTTAGCGAGATTGCGAGTAGCGAAGCAGCGAACTAACGAAGTAACGAGTAACGACTTGCGACGCCGACCAGGAGAGAGGAGACCACCGTCTCGCCTCCGCCACATCGCCGGCCAGGGAGTTTCAGTCCAACCGCCAGCCGACAGCCGACAGCCGCCACATCGCCGACCACCACCTACGTCTCCACTCTCCAGCCGCTGCCTTCACCGTTCTGCGATTCTCGCCGCTGCCGCCAGCGCTCGGGTCTCCTCTCCGGCCTCCGCAGGTAAGCCTTTGGCAATGGCATCCAATAATGATTTAAACTCATTTTTTGTCTTCTTTCACAGTCAAATACTAAAATATTTTAGCAATTTAGCATGTTTGATTTGTAAGTTTGTGTAGTTAAAGTTAGTACTTAACTTATTATTAATAATTTAGCATGCTTTAAAAGTATTAATTAAGATGTTGTTTAATTGTGAGTTGTGACATTGTGTTTAGTTTACTGTTAGTGTTTACTGTTTAGTGTTTAGTACTAAAATCAGTTAGTTTGTATTTTGGTAAGATATTAACTTCATAGCTTGCATCACTTTGTTAAGTATAAGTTTGTGTAGTTTAGTTAATACTTAAGTTAATGTGTTAAGTAATTGAATATTTGAATATGTTAATTGTTTAATTTTAGGTGGGTTACGTTGGTACATAATGGATCCTTCTCAAGGACAAAGTTCCCCTGTTGATTTAACAAATGACAATGACACCGAAATAACGCAACCTACACAACTTGAAACCCAAGCTAAAAAAAGACGCCTCACTTCAGATGTTTGGAATCATTTTATAAGACTTGAAAAAACTGCAAGTAGTGATAAAGTATTGGCTAGATGCAAATATTGTAATAAAGAATACACTATTGGGTCACATAGATATGGAACATCAACTTTAAGCCGTCATATGACCAGCTGTAACTTATTGATCATGAAGGGAAGTTGCANTGCATGACGTTGTCATCTATGCTATCAACAATAACTAAATTGCAAATAACACACTACCAACAAAAAGAAAGAGAACAAATAGTAAAGATGAGCCAATGGCCTTGTGGTCTAGTGGCATCCGGTAGTAGCATTTGGTTGCTCCCCATGTTGGAGGGGGCAGGTTCAAGCCTCAATGGAGGCGATGCTGACTCTTTGTGCTTCAGTATACTACATTGTAACCGAGTCAGTAGTACTCAAAAAAAATAGTAAAGATGAAGACAATGACAATCATACTCAAAAGAGAATTAAGAACACTTAGAAAAATTCAAATGAAAAGTAGTATTTATTTAGACTATCGATTTTACAAGGTTGCAAACATTTATTTTAGTAATAATTATAATGAATTTTTTATATTATTTTGGATTCATATACTTTGAGTTAGATATTTAAATAAAAAAATTCGACATTCAATTACACATGTATAAACTTCTCATATATAATCTTGCATTGATATATTTTCAAATATTTATTTAAATATAAACATTGGACATTAACCCATACGCGCAATGCGCGTATAAAACTAGTACTATAATATACATCATATAGTAATTTGATTGTTGAAATTTTTTTTGAATATTATCCTGAGGGAAATTTAATTACGTACATTAACATAATATAGTAATATTTTTTTAATAGTATAATATACATCATATAGTAATTTGATTGTTGGAATTTTTATTTTTTTTGAATATTATCATGAGAGAAATTTAATTACATACATTAACATAATATAGTAATACTTTTTTAATACTATAATATACATCATATAGTAATTTGATTGTTGGATTTTTTTTAATATTATCATGAGAGGAATTTAATTACATACATTAACATAATATAGTAATATTTTTTTGAATACTATAATATACATCATATAGTAATTTGATTGTTGAAATTTTTTTTGAATATTATCATGAGAAGAATTTAATTACGTACATTAACATAATATATTATTTTTTTGAATACTATAATATACATCATATAGTAATTTGATTGTTAATATATGTACATAAATAAGGAATCCATACAGGAATGAAATTGAATAAAATATTTCATTAATTTCCATGTATAATAAGGAATGGAAGCATATTGAATATTTTGTCAATTTTAGCCATAAATAAGGAATGATAAGGAAGGCTAGAATTTCTGATAAGAAATTATTATATAGTATTATGTTGACCGATTTCAAATTTTTTGGACTAAAATGAGCGGGAAAGCTAGCACTTCTGTTTTAATATATATAGAGATTATGTTGACCGATTTCAAATTTTTTGGACTAAAATGAGCGGGAAAGCTAGCACTTCTGTTTTAATATATATATAGAGATATAGAGATGTAAAATATTATATTTGCCTTTAATTACTAATGGCATGCGCCATTACCATATTAATCATCTTCTAATCTAGGCCATTTATGCTTTTTGATTTGATGGCTAGGATTAATCCTCATAGTACTCTATAGTATATAGTCCTCATGTGAACAAGGGCCTATATATATATATATATACGCTCTAACTTACAAAGTATAAGGACGATGGAAGTATTCATTTCATTCAACATGTCAACCCTGTGAGAAGTTGAGCATAAATCTCGAAAAAATCTGCTTAACTCAACTAAAGCCTTCCAGTGTGATTTTGGTAAAACTATTAAGGCACTTGGTAGAAGACACTGCATAAAAATGTGACAATCATGACTTTTCATTCCACATAATTTTGAACACGTTGAATCAACACAATTACTTATATTTGAAGAAAACCCATCAGGTAATTTTAGAGTTCTTAACCACTCATACACAATAGTCTGTTGATCTCGGCTCAAACTATAACTCACCTTGGGCATAAGATATCGACCATTATGTTCCACCAATTCGAGTTGTGGCCTATGACATATCTCTTTTATATCCAAACGAGCAGCAGGTGTGTCTTTGTTTTTTCTGGTTCCTTTAACATCCATAACTGTGTGGAAGATGTTATCAAACACATTCTTCTCTATATGCATGACATCAAGGTTATGACGGAGGAGGTTATCTTTCCAATATGGTAAATCCATAATATACTTCTTTTCTTCCAATTATGTGAACATCCAAACCCTTCAAGTCGACTGATTGGCCCATCAGTAATTTTTGGCAACATCTCAATAGTAGGCAACAACTCTTCCCCTGTCAAAATCCTTGGGGGTCTTGATTTCTCTACTCGCTGTTTTAAGAACGAATCACGATTTTTTCTAAAAGGGTGATCCATTGGAAGAAATTGTCGATGGCAATCAAACCAGCATGTTTTACGTCCATTCTTTAAATAGAAAGATTTAGTATAATGAGTGCAATAAGGACATGCTAGTTTTCTTGCTGTTTGCCATCTAGATAACATACCATAGGCAGGAAAGTCATTGATGGTCCACATCAACATAGCTCGCATCATAAAGTTTTGCTTTAACGAGACATCATAAGTTAAAACCCATGTATCCCATAGCAACTGAAGCTCATCGATTAAAGGCTGCAGATACACATCAATATTTACCTTTGGATTGTGATCCCCAGGAATAATACAAGTTAAAAATATATATGGGGTAGTCATACACATTGAAGGTGGAAGATTATATGGAACAACCATAACCGGCCAACAAGAATATGATTTAGCATTTAAACCAAAAGGAGAAAACCTGTCAGCACACAAACCTAGTCTAACATTCCGAGGATCTGCTGCAAAGTCAGGATATTGAGTATCAAAGTGTTTCCACGCTTCACCATCAGAGGGATGACACATAATACCTGGTTGACGGCGATTTTCATAATGCCACCTCATGTGCTCAGCAGAACTTGGTGATGCATACAATCGATGCAATCTAAGGATGAGAGGCAAGTAATGCATCCTTAATTTTCTTAGGAACTTCTTTCCCACGAGCACAAGTAGGCGCTCGTGGTTTAAACCGAGACTCACCACAAAACTTACAATGTCTCTCATTGATATCAGACTTATAGTACAACATACAACTATTAACACAACAGTCAATCTTTTCATGATCAAGACCAAGCTTTGAAATCAATTTTTCTGAATCATAATAACA
>NXFB01000047.1:20610-36205 GCA_002525835.2 Ipomoea batatas
CGATATTGTCTATTTATGATTCATTTATTTGAGAAAGTAACTACGAACAGATACTACATTGTAATAGAGTCAGTACTAATCAAAAAAAATCTTTTTATAAATATGTATTTTGAATAAACTCCAAATTTTAATTTTTTTTAGTACAAACTCCAAATTATTAATGATGGATTTAACTAACCCGGGTCGACCGAATCAATAAACCCGACAAAATTTATGGGGTTGACAAGATAAGATAGACTATGAATATGGTAATAATAAGACACAAATAGTAACCACGGAGATTAAGCTCGTATTAATAGTTAACAATGCTATTACAAAGGTAGACTTTCGTAATAACAAGACAAAAAGGTGTTTAGGACCAAATTAGATGTCTTAATGAGACAATGTTACATGTTTTTATACTAGTTTAGGCCTAACCACTCGGAGAGATTAAAGGGGAACCCTCCAACGGCCCTAGACCGCGTCTCAAGCCGTGTCGACCGCGTCAAATTGAGACCTGGGGGCCTTGGTCGAGCACAGGGCTCAGCTGTGATGACCCCCAGAGGTTGGCCCGCGTCGCCTCTCGGGTCACTTGCTCCTTGATCCACCTTTCGTGTTAACTCGTGGCGAGTTCGTGTATGATTTATCCATCAATTAATTTACAAGTAATTTAAATTTATAAAACCTCTCAATTATTTGTTATGTTTTTTTTTTTTTAGTGTTTGTATATAGCATTGATATATTAGAGATTATAAAAATTTTACCGAAAAAGTTTAAATGAACCAAACATATTAATGAATTTTTCAGGGAATTTAATTGTTCTTTTTCCAAGCAACACCAAATATATTAATTAATCTTCTCTGCAGAGTTATTCTCATCAAACATATTTCTGAAAAATATTTTCCTGAAAATTTAATGAATAGGAAAGTACCAAACGACCTCTTATAGGAGCTCTCCCAACACATAGTTCCATTACTTTTTGTTTTTTGTGTTTTTTTTTTTAATTACTTTTGAGAAACAATAATGCTACCTTAATTAATGAAGAATGGGGTATGCTATTTCAGAAGGGGGAGAAAAAGAATAATTTTCCCTTAATTATTAATAAACTTACATTATTATCATGTTGCCCGTCCCATAAAGGAAAATTCATAATTTTGCCTGCATAAAAATGGTTAAACTATTCATTAATCTTATTTAGAAAGTGTACGATGTCGGAGCCTCAATATATATAGTTTGGAAAGTATCTTTTCCATTTTTTTTTTCTTGCAAACAATGAGTAAAGCTATTAGCCTAGAGACATATTTTCCCAAGTGGGAATGTTGGATCACTAAATTTTTAAACCAACATTTTTTGGAAAGTTGATTTTTTATTCTTGAATATTTGTCATGTTGAAATATATAATATATTTTTCAATTTGTTCAAATATAGGCTCTTAATTTTTATTAAGAATTGTCAATTTAGGGTGTGTTTGGAAAGCAGGAAAATGACTTCTGGAAAATGTTTTCTGGAAAATGAGTCATTTTCCGGAAAACAGTTTCATTTCCGGTGTTTGGTTGCATTTTGGAAAACTGTCTTTGTGTGTTTGGTTCATTTTCTAGAAAATGAATTAAATTGTATAATTTTACATTTTAAATTATTCTTTTAAAATATAAAATAATAATAATAATATATAAAATAAAAATATTTCTTTTAAAAAGTAACATATGTGGCCGTTTTGGCCAAAAAAATTATTGAAGCCAAGTCCGGAAAATGACTTCCGGAAAAAAAATCCGGAAGTCATTTTCCGGAAAAATGGCCTCATTTTCCTTGGTCAACGGAAATTGTTTTCCGTTGACTGCATTTTCCAGACACTGCCAAACACCAAAATCCCGAAAAATGATTTCCAGAAATCATTTTCCGGGCTACCAAACACACCCTTAATTTTTCATGTAATTTTCATGAGAATTTTATTATAATTTTTCATTACTCTCTGTCTTTTCTCTCCTTAATTGAATTCTTCAAATCTTATTAATGAGCTATTGGGCAAAGGGGTCAATGAGGGTGTAGAACTTCAAAAACATATTGTTGCTTTACTTGGAAAAAGATAGTGTGAAAGACAACACTAATATATCAAGACCTTAAAAATTTAAGAGAGAAATGTCAAATTATAAGAAAGTCTTACAAAATTCTTTATTTGAGGCATCGAATTCAAAACTTACATGTCAATTGAGGGAGCCCATTTAAACAAATTATGAGACAATTCAATCATACCTTTCAATATGGTGAACATGATGGATCAAAAGTGCATCCTCCTTCCCCATTTTTTGTACATAAGGGAGAAAACAAACAATTATCTAGTTTGGCATAGTACAATCCTACAAGAATTTGATGGGGAAAAAGCTCTCCTCTAGACTATAACAATTCTTATAATGAAATTTTAACTCAATATATTTTTTAAGTGAGATTTTGATAAAAATTACTCTGTACTTTGCATAGTACGCTGATATAAAGTTGTAACACGCTTGTGTATTAAGAGAATTATATTAGAGCAACCCATCAAGGAAATACATTTGCAAGGAGACATGATTTTTAGTGGGACCACGTGTATATATATATATATATATATTAATCGCCCTAGTGCACATTTTGTGCACCTGCTGGGCGCATAAATCATGATTTTTTTACTGACAACAATTTTTTTCTTCTTCTTTTTTTCTTTTTCTCCCATTTTCTCATTTAAAGTTGGCCTGAAAAACTCCCAAGAAACCCCACTCTTAAGGATATCTATTAATGATGAAAACAATAATTTTAGGAATGATCTATTGATCAATTCACGATGATTTTAAAATACATGAAAATATGTATTTATAAGGATACAAAGAGTCCAGAATAAGATTGGTAAATTGTAATATTGCTAAAATAAGGAGAGAGAATAAATTCTAGTATGCCTAAAATACAAAGTCCTTTTTTTTGAAAGAAAAAAATACAAAGTCCTAAGGCCTTCTCTAATAGTTAGAATTTTGGTGTAGATTTTGTAAGTGTGATTATGAAAGAGAAAATGAGGTGGAAGAAAAAAAAAAGAAAAAGAAAAAAATAGAAAACAAAATCTGACAAAAAAAATAAAAAAAATATTAATATTACGTGCCCAGGCGGGCGCGAATTTTGCGCCTCACGCACTGTGAGGCGCAAATCTCTCCTCACAAGGGGCCCCCACAATGTCAGCTAAAAACTCAATATTGCTGGAGAAACACACACTAAAATTACCCATTCCCATTTGTTAAAAGCTCATGCACTTGTTTTTAGGTTTTAAAATCTCACTAAAATTAACAATTAGGGATGGCCTAATATTAATGACCTCAACATCAAATCGACTGACTCGAGACTCAAGATGTGATGAATTATAGTATTTACCCAATAATAATATCTATCAATAATTTGAGTTCATTTGTTTCAAACTCCTGAATGATCATTATTATATAAACTCTATAATATGATGTAGCAGTGCCGCCATACATATAAAAAGATTCCACATTATTATCACAACAAAAAGATGGGGACATAAAATGCCTTATTTTCAGGGAGAGAAAGGGCTTGTTTGGTTATCAGCGGTTAGAAGTTAGCGGTAGCGGATTGTGTTAGCGGTTATTAAATAGCGGATTGTATTAGCAGGTTTGACCAACGGATTGTATTAGCGGTTTATAAAAAGATGTTTGGTAAATTTAGCTGTTTAGATTAGCGGTTAATATGTAAAATGACCTAAAAAGACATTCATAATAATAATAATAATAATAATATTACAGAACAAAAAAAAATTAAAACAAAAAAAAAAAAAAGAATACAAAGGGGAGCCACGGTGGCGCCCCTGGTAATTGATGTGGGATTTTTATCCCACATCGAAATGTTAAGGAAGAGGAGCACTTAAGCTCCTCTATATAAGAGGAGCAGTGCTCCTCTTCAAAGCGGAACAGCCCTCAGGCTTCTCAGCCGAGAAGGGCGATACAGTTAATTTTTTTTTTTTTTAATTGTTACAAATGAGGGCGTTTTGGGGAAAACATAATTTTTCCCCAAAACGCCATACTCATNTATTTTCTCCCCCTTCTGAAATAGCATACCCCATTCTTCATTAATTGAGGTAGCATTATTGTTTCTCAAAAGTAATTAAAAAAAACACAAAAACAAAAAGTAATGGAACTATGTGTTGGGAGAGCTCTTTTCTATAAGAGGTGGTTTGGTACTTTCCTATTCATTAAACTTTCAGGAAAATATTTTTCAGAAATATGTTTGATGAGAATAACTCTGCAGAGAAGATTAATTAATATATTTGGTGTTGCTTGGAAAAAGAACAATTAAATTACCTGAAAAATTAATTAATATGTTTGGTTCATTTAAACTTTTCCGGTAAATTTTTTTATAATCTCTAATATATCAATGCTATATACAAACACAAAAAAAAAACATAACAAATAATTGAGAGATTTTATAAATTTAAATTACTTGTAAATTAATTGATGGATAAATCATACACGAACCCGCCACGAGTTAACACGAAAGGTGGATCAAGGAGCAAGTGACCCGAGAGGCGACGCGGGCCGACCTCTGGGGGTCATCACAGCTGAGCCCCGTGCTCGACCAAGGCCCCCAGGTCTCAATTTGACGCGGTCGACACGGCTTGAGACGCGGTCTAGGGCCGTTGGAGGGTTCCCATTTAATCTCTCCGAGTGGTTAGGCCTAAACTAGTATAAAAATATGTAACATTGTCTCATTAAGACATCTAAATTTGGTCCTAAACACCTTTTTGTCTTGTTATTACGAAAGTCTACCTTTGTAATAGCATTGTTAACTATTAATACGAGCTTAATCTCCGTGGTTACTATTTGTGTCTTATTATTACCATATTCATAGTTTATCTTATCTTGTCAACCCCATAAATTTTGTCGGGTTTATTGATTCGGTCGACCCGGGTTAGTTAAATAATTTGGAGTTTGTACTAAAAAATAAATAAATTTGGAGTTTATTCAAAATACATATTTCTAAAAAGATTTTTTTTTGAGTAGTACTGACTCTATTACAATGTAGTATCTGTTCGTAGTTACTTTCTCAAATAAATTAAGCATAAAGAGACAATATCGCTTCTACTGAGACTCGAACCCACCCCTCCCACGTAAGGGTGCAACAAAGTGCCACTAGACCACAAGGTCTTTGGCAGTCATCAAATTAATTAAGTACCCAAAAATTATAATCAAGTTATATATATATATATATATATATATATATATATATATATATATATATATACAGCTAAACACCTTGTACTCAAATGACATGCAGTGCCCTCTCTCATATAAGAGGTCATGAATTCGAGTCTCAGAGGAGTCAATGTCGAATTGACTCTTTGTGCTTCAAGATATTAATAAGTTAATTCTATTTTTGGTCCTAGATTTATAGGTGACAATCCACATTTAGCCTTTTTATTATTAGAATGCCCTAATTTGGTCCTAGTATTATTGTTGCATGACCATTTTTAGTCTTTTATCAACAAAATTGTTAAAATGTCATTAAATACAAAGACATTTCGATCTTTTATTATAAAAAGTAGGTTGAGCCGCTATTTTTTTTTTTTTGAAAAAAATACTTAATTGAAGATCGAGATGTCCTTGTATTTAACGACATTTAAACTGTTTTGTTAATAAAGAAGCAAAAATGGTCATGTCACAATAATACTAAGACCAAAAGTGAATGTTCTGATACAAAAAAATGACTAAAAATAAACGGTCACCTATAAATCTAGGACAAAAAATGAAATTAACTCTAAACAAACTAAATAAATGGTGCATAAAGCATTCTATTCCAGTACGTCAATACTCAAGAATCCCTGATCTATCTTTGGATTATTTTATGCTCGATCCCTTTATATTGTGTTCTTCATTTTGGATGACTTGCATGTGATGAACTAAATTCCAATTATGCCTCTTCACCTTTCTTTCCATAATTACTTGCAGCATGTGTGAACACAAAATCCATATTTTTTTAAAACGACCAAAAGACTTCAAAGAGAGAGCGAGATCCAGACTTCGATTTGAAGTGTGCAAGGCGTTTTATAGGACGATATTCATCAGGAGGACTATCTAGCTAGTTAATATAAAACTGAAGCATCTTAGCGGTCTATTTGTGCTAGATGAGTTGAGAAATCCACGCATTTGCTCTCTTCCCTTACCACATTGGATATCCTAGTGGGCTCCCTATTACGCAACATTCTCTAGTAAGCTAGAAAGTAATTGAAGACGTACTCCTTGATCATTCCCAATGTCTCCCTTAATGTTATATACTCAAATAATTATTTAAAATTTATGCAATATTGTACATCACAGTGTTGTATATTTGATAAAATTGTATGATTTACTAGTGATATAAAAGAATGGTGAGGGTACAACTCCATCAAATATAAAGTACACCTATGAAATTAGTGCATTCGACGCTCACAACATATCTTAACTTTAACATGTCATTGTTATATTGATTTTTGAAAAATATTTAATTATTGTATGAATTATTTACTTTGATTAGATTCACCAATTTATTTACAGGTAATTTATAAATATAATTTTAATCTTATATAAAAGGAGGAAATGACTATTGAAAGTGATTTATTATTTAAAAAAATTTTTTTTATGAAAGAGTAATTAGGTAGGGCAATATATAGAATGAATTAAAAAGATTGAAATTGTTGTGGTTTTGTCCCTCTTGAGTGCAAGGCCGCCCGACAACATGACCTAATCTACAGTTTATTATATGTTATAATAATTAAATAAACAATTAACATTAACATTTAGATGTAAATTTAATCATAAAGATTATAATTCTTCCCTACCATGTGGCTTTCAGTATTCCACACTCTCTCCACTTAGCTTTCAAAGAGACACTAATTAGATTGGATCTCCATCTAATTACAATATTTTATGCATATACTTAATTATTAATTAAAATCCAAAATCATTATATTCTTATATTCTTCTGCTGACAAGTGACAACTACTAATACAGATCCCCATTTTCACTGAAAATAATGCTGTTAAGGTTTCATTTTCTGTCATTTTTTTAATTTAAATTTTTAGGGATTTTTTTTTTTCAAAAAAGAAAAGAAAAGAAAAGAAAAGGATTGAAGATAAATGGAGAGACAATGAATAATAAATATGGTTTACGTAATGAAAGTTGACAAATATATAGGTGGTGTATTGATTAGAAGGTGTAATTGAGTTCTTAATTAAATTAAAATTGAGTAAAAATAAATTAATAACTTAGGGTGAATGACATTGTGGTCAACGGTATAACTGTGGTCTCTCAAATGAGAACAAATTCAACTTTCGTGAGGGCATTGACTCTTTGTAACTGAGATGCTATCACATTACAAAGTGGTTGAAAAATATATATAAATTTTATATATATACTAAAATTAAATTTAATATTATGAAAATTTGAATGGTAAATAACTTATGTTAATTTTTATTAATGGAGCCAGGTATATAAAATGGGACGAAAAAAAGTATATAATACTGTAAAATTTTCTTAAAGCTTAACGGAATAAAATTTCCCCTGGTTAAGAAATCTTAAAAATTTGTTTAAAAAGTAGAGAAGTTTGAAAGCAAATGCAAAGGTGTCAGTTAACCCATGTTCTTTTATTTTAAATTTATTTTAACCCATGTTCTTCTACCACATTGAGGAGTCAATTAAAATCCCCATAACTAACATGTGGGATGACTCATCATTATATTGTGTACCACCACTATATGTGTTATATGTATATATGAATATGATGGACCATTTTCTGCCAGCTCTCTTTATGGTGCATTACACTACTGCACAAATGGCTAAAAAAAGTCTTTGTAAAATTACCTAATAATAATAACCTCTTTCTACTAATTCAAGAGTTCCACATAAGTGCCCGTATAGACAGTTCAACTGATCACAATGATGAAGTTTGGGAGAAGAAATCAGGGATTGAGTTTCACCAGCAACCGTGTGGGAGCAACCTCTCAAAATGAGGGGCTCCTTGTGCGCAGTGAGCAAAGGTCTAAGCTCTGTCTTCAGTTGAGTTACCATGATTTACATCCTCCCAAAAGTTTTGTGGGACCGCACCTTAGGCGGTTGTCAGGATCATAAGACGGGGTTTAGTGATTTAGCCTATATAATAGTCCAGAGTTAGACCAGTCATACTTTTTTTTTTTTTTGAAAACAGACCAGTCATACTTAATTATCATTTTTAATGAATGATATTTTTACACATAGTATTGTAGCATTTCATGAACCACCAAATTAATGATTATAATTAATAGGATTAGCAAGATGGTATTCATTGGATGAGAAAGTTAGTGATAAGGCTTAAAATGATTGTTATACGACATCCATATTCAAGCTGGGCGGGTGGTTGATCTGCGCTTCCCTTGTGACAATGAAAGATCATATATTCATTGCTATAATAAAATAAAACATATGTGTGGGTCTGTTTTTTTTGGAAATTTAGGATTTTTTTAAAAACTATTTCATCACATTTTGAGTTGTTCAGAAAGTGATAAAAAGTTCAAACCACTTTGATCAATGTTTGGAATTACTTAGAAAGATTTACAGATCTCAATAATAGTAGAGAAAAACTTATTTTTAACTGAAATTATAACTTTTATAGTTATTCAAGTGGTCAAAAATTCACGAATCCAGCAATGTCATTAAATTTGTATAAAGGTAGAACATAATATTTGAAGGAGAATAATTGATAGATAGTCTATGGGGTTAATTTAAACATGGACTATAACCCAATAGACTATAAAATATCTATGAACTTTAACACAAAGAAAACAAGATAAATAGGGAATGAAGGTTTCCATGGAGAATTGAAAACCACTAGTTTTGTTCCAACCGCTATGTCCAATAAAGACTATCCAAAAGCAGAGTGTCATGGAGACAAACAAATATATGTCATATGAAAACAACAATCCAAAAGCACTACTAGCTTGGAGGATTATTGCCATCAATAGACAAGTTAAAGAAGCTGTAAAAATCAAAATAGATTGATTTACCCTCACAGTTCTTTCAAAAGGTTGAATATCCAATCCTAAAGGCTCCCAACACCCAGCCCGACAAAGCATTTGGAATGATGAAAATCAGGGTAACTTATGGCTCAGTAGACAAGGCCAAATGTCGGTGCAGGATCTGCCCACTTTGGACATAATTCCCACACTACTGGGATTCGAATATTAGTCTCTTCTTCCAAATACTGTCTACTGAACCAGTGAGTTAAGACCATGCAGGCTGGGGTCTGGCACCGTCTGGGACTCTTGGGCGAGAGATTTAGCCTTTTTGAACCAAAAAAAAAAAGCAAAAAAAGAAAAAAAAGGGAAGCCATCTGCATCAGCATTCTCCCAATCAACAGCCATTTCCCCAAGTACAATAATAATAGAAAATTGTAAGTTGTCTGGGATCCAGATCTTCTGGTTTTCTTGTATAAACAAAACATGGGGTTTCCCCCTTCTACAATCCCAAAGAACTCATCACCTTCTTCTTTGCTCTCTCACCAATGCCTGCACTTCTAAGAAACCCTTCTCTTTTCTCCACCTATACCTTACTCCTAATTCTTTCACTAAACTCCCTCTTCTTCTCCTCTGCCTACTCCATTGATGCACAGGGCCAAGCTCTTCTAGCATGGAAGACAAGCCTGAACAGCTCAACAGATGCTTTGAAGTCATGGAATTCTGTGGACCAAACTCCCTGTTCCTGGTTTGGGATATCCTGCAATTCAGATGGAGAAGTTGTGAAGATAAGCTTAAAGGCAGTGAATTTGCAAGGCCCATTGCCTTCAAATTTGCAGCCTCTCAGATCATTGGATACTCTGATCCTATCATCTGCCAATCTCACAGGCTCAATTCCCAGAGAATTTGGGGATTATCTTGAGCTGGTTGTTCTTGACATAAGTGATAATTCAATCACAGGAACCATTCCAGAAGAGATATGTAATCTGACAAAGTTGCAGGCTTTGGCTCTCAGCACAAATTTGCTTGAAGGTGGGATTCCTGGGGAGATTGGGAGGCTGGAGAGCCTCAAGTATCTAACGCTCTACGATAACCAGATCAGCGGGGAGATTCCTAGGAGCTTCGGGCAGCTGAGCAATCTTGAGGTGTTCAGGGCTGGTGGGAATCAGAATCTTAAAGGTGAACTGCCTTCTGAGATTGGGAACTGCAAGAACTTGCAGGTTTTAGGCCTTGCTGAAACAGGCATTTCTGGGGGCCTGCCATCCTCAATTGGAAACCTGAAAAGGATTCAAACCATAGCTATATACACAGCACTGTTGTCAGGCCCCATCCCAGAGGAGATTGGGAACTGCAGTGAGTTGCAGAACCTCTACTTGTACCAGAATTCAATCTCGGGTCCCATCCCCCGAAGCATAGGGAACCTCGAAAAGCTTCAGAGCCTTCTGCTTTGGCAGAACAGCATAGTTGGCACCATCCCAGATGAGCTGGGAAGCTGCAAAGAACTCACAGTCATTGATTTATCAGAAAATCTCCTCACAGGCAGCATCCCAGCAAGCTTGGGAGGCCTTTGGGGGCTCGAGGAGCTCCAGCTGAGTGTGAATAAGTTATCAGGTACTATACCTTCTGAACTCTCAAATTGCACTGCTCTCACTCACTTGGAACTTGACAACAATGCAATTTCTGGGGAAATTCCTGCTGAAATTGGGAAACTTAAAAGCATGACTCTATTTTTCGCGTGGCAGAATAACCTCACAGGCAACATTCCAGACTCTTTATCTGAATGTGAGAGCCTCCAGGCCCTTGACCTCTCTTACAACACCCTCTTTGGCCAAATCCCAAAGGGGATTTTTTCCCTGAGAAACCTCACTAAACTGTTGTTGCTTTCCAATGATTTATCCGGCTTTATACCACCCGATATAGGGAACTGCACAGAGCTGTATAGATTTCGAGTGAACAAAAACAGGCTGGGAGGCACTATTCCAGTAGAAATAGGAAATTTAAAAATCTTGAATTTTCTTGACATGAGCAACAACCACTTCATGGGCTCTGTTCCTCCCTCGATATCTGGATGCATAAACCTCGAGTTTCTTGATCTTAGTTCAAACGCATTGAGCGGCCTTGTCCCTGATTCCTTACCCAGAACATTACAACTTCTAGACATGTCAGATAATAGGCTCACTGGTCCATTGGGACCAAGCATTGGTTCCTTAACAGAACTAACAAAGCTGAATCTTGGGAAAAATCAACTTTCTGGAAGATTCCCAGCAGAGATAGTGTCCTGCACTAAGCTTCAATTGCTAGACATTGGGAACAATGGCTTCTCAGGTAATATACCTAAAGAATTGGGTAAAATCCCCTCACTGGAAATCTCTCTGAACCTTAGTTACAATGGATTCACTGGAGAAATCCCAGATGAGTTCTCTGGCCTTACAAAACTAGCAACTCTTGATCTCTCCCACAACAAGCTGAGTGGCAAATTAGATGTTCTTGCACACCTCCAAAACCTTGTTTCCCTCAACTTATCATCCAATAACTTCGCGGGCGAGCTCCCCAACACGCCCTTCTTCCGCGAAATCCCATTGACAGATCTTGCTGGAAACCCCTCTCTGTACATTTCTGGCGGGGTTGTGACTTCAGCTGATAGAAAAGGAGGACACACCAAAACCACTATGAAACTTGCAATGCCAATTCTTGTAACTGCCAGTGCAGTTTTAGTATTCCTGGCAATATATATCCTGGTTAGATCCCATTTGGGCAATAAGGGGTCAGGGATTAATACAGACACATGGGAGATGACCCTTTATCAGAAACTGGATTTCTCCATAGATGACATAGTCCGGAACCTCACATCAGCCAATGTGATTGGCACGGGGAGCTCAGGGGTTGTTTACAGGGTGATGATCCCGAATGGGGAAACGCTGGCGGTGAAGAAGATGTGGTCAACGGAGGAATCAGGGGCGTTTAGTTCTGAGATTCAGACTCTGGGTTCTATCAGGCATAAGAATATTGTGCGTCTTCTAGGGTGGGGTTCGAACCGGAGCTTGAAACTGCTGTTCTATGATTATCTTCCTAATGGTAGCTTGAGCTCGCTCCTCCATGGCACTGGGAAGGGAGGGGCGGAATGGGAGAGCAGATATGAGATTGTTCTTGGCGTGGCTCATGCGCTTGCGTACTTGCACCATGATTGTGTTCCTCCGATTCTGCATGGGGATGTTAAAGCTATGAATGTGTTGTTAGGCCCTCGAATGGAGCCTTACCTTGCTGATTTTGGGCTGGCTAGAATTGTTCATAGCAATTGCGGCGGCGCTGACGGTTCAAAGCAAGTTCTTAGGCCTCACCTTGCCGGCTCTTATGGCTATATGGCTCCGGGTAAGTTTCTTCACACCAATATAAGTTATAGTATTATACTCAATGTTCCAAAAATCCCGCCTAGCGTCGCCAGCCGATCGCCTAGCGTGTGGTCTAGGCAGCCGATTAGGCCATCTAAGGGCCGTTTAGGCATTCCGAGCGGCCTAATAATATTTTCAACCATGATTATATTGTAATCACTACTTGATCGAGGGGTGTGTATCACGTAAATCCCATCACTTTGTGAATCAAGTGATAAAAGATCAAAAGGGGATAAACTTGTCCAGGTTGTCTAGTAGGCCAAAAAGCTGCTTGTTACTAAGAGCTACCTGTAGCCACTATTTAAGGGTGTGCAGTGTGCGGTAAACCAGCTTAAGTTACCTAGTGACCGACTGAAATAAAAAAGGCCAACAGGTCTCTTAGCTTGTGGGGAGTCAAACTTGTAACATTGTGATTGCCAATTCAAATAAACTAACTAGTTTGGCTCGAGTTGTCCTATTTAACCTATATATATTTAATTGTTATAACACATGGTACTTATGTGTGCTTTATATACAGAGCATGCTTCGATGCGGTGTATCACTGAAAAGAGCGACGTTTACAGTTTCGGGATAGTCCTATTAGAGGTCCTTACAGGGAGGCATCCACTAGACCCAACATTGCCGGGAGGAGCACATCTAGTGCAGTGGGTTCGGGAGCACTTACACAGCAAGCGCGACCCGGCTGACATCTTGGACGCAAAGCTGAGGGGCAGAGCTGATCCCCAAATGCACGAAATGCTGCAGACTCTAGCAGTTTCGTTTCTGTGTGTGAGCAACAAGGCGGAGGGGCGTCCGACGATGAAGGACGTTGTGGCGATGTTGAAAGAGATTCGACACGATGATCCTGCGACTTCAGAGGCGGTGAAGGGCGGCGGCGGAGCCACGGCGGTCCCGAAATCGCCGCCGCCTCCTACTAGGAATGTGTTGCATGGGTCTTCAAGCTGCTCCTTTGAGTTCTCTGACAATTCAATCTAAACAATAATAAAGCTAAGGGTATAGATGAGAGGCTAAAACATGTGAATATATCCCCCTGCAGGCCATACAATAAGAGAATCCAATGGAATAGGGCGTTAGTTTCATGTGATGTTATATTGCATTGTAGCTTGCTAAATGCATGCTAAAGGGTGTATTTCTCAAGTTAATATTTGTTGCGTTATAGAATGAAATTTCACTCCTTGCCATAATTTGTAGCACATAAGGAAGAAAAGAAGTTAGTGAAATAATTTATTGCACTGATCAAAGGGATTTTTAGATTCTAACTATCAGTTTAGATTTTTAATTGAGACGGAATATATCCTTCAATTGGAAGGACTTCACAACTTTTTATATTCATTATCAATTAAAAATATATATTGCTTAACTAAAAGTTTTAATTGATAGCCTTATTACATCAATCAGTAAAAATGATGTAGTAGACATTAAGAGTTGGTAAAAACATATTGAACTTATGCTGAAATTCGATCGGGAAGTACAAAGTGGTAAAGATTAAAGTAGATTATTTCGAGTTTGGAGAGAGATATGTGTAAGGGACAAAAAGGACATTTGGTTGGGGAGACAAGATGTATGGGCATAATTAGTCTGTTTAAGGATGAGATCGAGTAGGATTTAGGTTGAGTTGAGTTGAGAGATTCTCATTCATTCTCTTGTATGTGTAGATATAAGGACATGGTGGAATGGGGCAATCATTGGGTGGATGGCGGCCTTAATTGCTCCTTTCTTTATTAATATTTAATACAAAAGAAAGAAAGAAAGAAAGAAATTGAGAGATTCTCTTGTGCAGCAGTAATCACATGGCCCCACGCTTCCAGCTTCACATTTTCTTTAATTTGCATGTGCTTTCTGAATCAACTTTGAAGTAATCTGGACTCTGTCCTTCCTCGTTAATTGCTTCAATCTTCTTTCACTTTTCATTTTTAAGTTATGCTATTTTGCTTTCTTAGTTGTGATGCCAATGTAGTAGTGATTTGTTATCTTTTAAAATGTTGTGGTGAATAATCTCCTTGGGTATCATAATCTTGTTGTTTACCTAGCATAGAGAATAGATAATTATGAGGTATTTAACTAGATTGATATGGATGTATCTCAATGCATGTCAAGTATTTTATAGTCTGATGACATCACTGTTAATCTGTTACCATTCTAAATGAAAGATCATAAGTTCGAGTCTCATCACAATCATAATCATGTTGAGTAGATACTATAGATCAGTTCTTATATCGTGGACCACGGTCCACAATGCATTGTGGACCGCGATCCCCAAAACGACGTCGTTTTGATTAATGAAACAGACGGATGAATTCGCGCCACTCAGTTTCTTTTCATATATACTCCAGTTTCTTTTCATATATACTGCAGTTTCTTTTCATATATATTGCAGTTTCTTTTCAACATAACTGCAGTTTCCTTTCAAAGAATACACTGTTGTCATTAACAAAACGATTAACAGAGAGGAGAGGAACAGTTAAATTAGGCACATGTAACACATTATTTAATGATAGAGTTTTAGACGCAGAAGGAAGCGTTGCATGGCCTATTTTAGAGATAACCAGACCTGACCCATTGCCTACACGCAGCACATCTCCGCCGGAATAGTCTTCAGAGTGCGAGAGCATGGATTGATCCGGCGTGGCGTGCGACGATGCGCCGGTGTCAGGATACCAGGCGTCAGCCATCGGCGTAGGAGCTTCACCAGCTGCGACAGCGACGTGAGCCTGCGGCTGAGGCTGTCCGGCGTAACGCTTGAAACAATTCAGCGTCGTGTGGCCGTGCGAACGGCAGATCTGGCAACGAGGCGAATTACCCCAGCCTCGTCCCTGTCCGCCACGGCCTCGCCCTTGTCGACCGCTCCACTGGCCTCCACCACCATTCTGTCGACCGCCGAAACCGCCATTGTTGTTCTGCCCACGCCCGCGCCCTGCGAACATCGCCGCCGGAGAACCAGGGGCGACTGTATCTGTGCTCGCGGTGAACTCGTCGGCAAATATAAACTCCTGCGCCTGCAAAAAATCGGAGAGTTGAGGGATGGTTACCGGCGTTCCAGACACAGTCAGCGACGCCGCCATTGCTCGAAACTCCGGGCGGAGACCCCGGAAGACGTACAAGTTTTGTTCGTCTAGAGAAACAGGACGCCCAGCCAATGCAAGATCTTCGACCAGGAGTTGCGCTCGGCCGAGATACTCCGCCGGGGTGCTGCCGCCTTGACGGAGAGATTGGAATTGCCCCAGGAGATTTA